>JAHXMU010026336.1:691975-803790 GCA_019455685.1 Philornis downsi | reverse complement strand
GAGGAACATTTACCCACAGTAAATTGTACGTAAAATATTTTTTTTTTTGAAAAATTCATGATGTATGTACACTTTTGTCCACCCATTTTTATTGAATTTTGTTGATTTTTCGTTGTGTTGACAATAAAGATGAACTTTTGTAATTTTTTTTATAACTAAATAGACATTGTTTATAAAACTGCATCATTAATTTTTTCGTCTGAGCTTTCCTTTGTAAAAAACTCAACAATATATGCTGTATGTACGCTTTAGTCCATCACTGTATTAAACGGCCTAAACTTCTTTCTAGGCTTAAGGGCCAAAAGAAAGATGCGTAGCCGTTCGCTAGTGATTGAACAAAACAACGAGACTGCTCTTCTCACGAAGGAGAAGCAATATCGACAATGCATATACTCGTACGTATGTACAGTGTTGCGCAAAACAAAAGCAACAAAATGAACTCCAGACTATAAATACATAATTTTCATAAAAACAAAACATTTAAAACAAAGCTTACCATTTATTTTCACAGAGGTATTATTAAGCTATAAAACCAATACATTACAACAACAATAACACTTGCGTTTAAAAGAAATATGAAAAATGTACAATAGAGTCGGAATTCATTTGCGCAAAACAACAGCAACAAAGTAGAGAAGAGAAAGAAGAGAATAGGTTTAAAAAGAATGCGATCTAGCGGTACTTTTACAATGTTTTTGAGAAGCTGACGTAAAATACTTTCAATTTGTGCAATATTTGATTCATTTTGTCAACGATCTTTGCATATTAACGACGTTAAGAAATTGGCGAGGGAAAAGTTTGGAGACAAATTAAAAAGTGAAATAATTAACGACTTTTTAGGTGATATGAAGCAAGCAGAGATAGCAAAAAAATTTGAAATTAATAGATCCTGCATTTGCCGGTTGATAAAGAAGTATCGACAGACAGGAGAAATGAAAACCAAACATTTAGATGGAAAGACAAAGACTGAGCGACCATGTAAATCCGTTGGCAATAGCACTCCTTAATGACAGTGCCGAGACAAGAAGATTAAAACGAATGCATGTGTTAGACTTGCCATTTAGAAGCTAGTAATAAGATAATTAACTTGTAATTTTGCTATGTATGTATATATAGTTTTAGTAATATATTACTTATTACCTATAAACACACTTGTGGACCTAAATGTATCGTAGTTCATTGGATCTACAATATTTCTGTTATTTAATTGAACATTATTAAATTTGCTTATTGTCTCAGGATAGATTGCAAATAAAGAATATAAAAAAAAAAAAAAAAAAAAAAGATGGAAGACCTCGAAAAACTTCAACTCGGACAGACCGTGAAATTGTTAAGATGTTAAAAAAGATCCGTTTATTTCGTCAGAAACAATTGTAACATCTTTATAACTGAATATTCATCACAGTACTATACGAAGACAGCCCAGCCAAAAACCATTGCTTACAATAAGGCATATAAAAAATAGGTGAGTTTTTATTTTTAGTGTAATGCTGTATTAATATTACTATTATTTCTTTGGAAAAGGTTAAAATTTGCTAAAAGACATCGCAATTGGTCAGTAAATAAGTGGAGGACAGTACTGTTTAGCGATGAATCTAAATTTAATTTAATTCAATCGGATGGAATGCAGACCGTCAGACGACACAGAGGACAACGTCTTAAAACCAAGAACATCCCCGCCACTGCAAAGCATGGTGGTGGAAATATAATGGTGTGGACATGATTTTCGGTTCAAGGACCTGGTCCATTTCATAAAATCGGATGGAATGCAGACCGTCAGACGACACAGAGGACAACGTCTTAAAACCAAGAACATCCTCGCCACTGCAAAGCATGGTGGTGGAAATATAATGGTGTGGACATGCTTTTCGGTTCAAGGACCTGGTCCATTTCATAAGATAGATGGAACGGTGAGGGATATCGAGCACTACTACAACACCAAATGCTACCCCATGCAGTGTGGAATATGCCACTTCGATGGGTGTTTCAACATGATAACGATCCGAAAGACACATCGAAAGTGGCAAAAGAGTGGCTAACAAACAGTAGGATTCAAACTCTTGGTTGGCCGGCACAATCACCTGATTTGAATCCTATTGAAAACCTTTTTGACATCCTTAAAAACAGGGTGGCAGGACATCGGTTTTCCAACAAAGAGGAGCTATTCAACAAGTTGAAAACTGAGTGGGAAAACCTTCCGGAGGATTGTTTTTATTCATTAGTTGCCTCGATGCCGAAGACGTTATTAAAAACAAGGGCGGATACACAAAATATTGATTTTGTTGCTATTGTTTTGCGCAAGTGAATTCCGGCTCTGCTGTACATTTTTCATATTTCTTTTAAACGCAAGTGTTATTGTTGTTGTAATGTATTGGTTTTATAGCTTAGTAATACCTCTGTGAAAATAAATGGTAAGCTTTGTTTTAAATGTTTTGTTTTTATGAAAATTATATATTTATAGTCTGGAGCACATTTTGTTGCTTTTGTCTTGCCAAACACTGTATATACTTTCTGCAAAAAATCTCCCCTATTGATTTAATATCTTCGAATTGTGAACAACACGTTTCTGGTCCTGGAACCTAATGTCCAAAAAGAGGACCAAAGAGAACTAGTGAGAAATGAAAGGTAAAAGTTTGGTCAATACATTTTTAAGTTCAAAATAGTGAAAGTTTAATTTATTAGAAATTCATGAAACAAACGCTTTTACTATTACTGAACAATTTCACTTTTTTAAATTCTGTCCAACAAAACGGTGCAGACAAAATGCACACTGCTTTTATAAAAGATTTTTGCATTTTGAATATTACTGCACAGTATTCAAATTGAACATTGTCAAGCATAGTCCTTTGATACTGTGGCGATATTCAAATACAGATTTCTCTAATTGTGTTTATACCACATTGGGGGCGACCGTAATCATTGACAAACAAAACTCTTAATTATGAGAGCAATAAGGAAACAAGCAATATATTTTTACTCTCTCAACCTCATTGAACAGCAAAGGTCAATGAAAATATAATGTTACCCATTTTTTGATTTCAAAGAAAACACACATAAATCTATGATTTTGATGAAACTTGTATTTCATTGAAATGCTTGGACCTTGTCAACACGTACGAAAAAAACGACCGCCTTTGAATTGGTTGCAGCAGTGGACCCCTTTGAGATTCCTCCAGCGTCATTTTCGAAAAAAATAAGCCCCAAATACACATCCACACCATAATGCGCACCAAATAGCCACTTTTCCCGGACGCAATGGCTTTTCCACAATCACTTCTGGATTCTGCGAGCCCCATTTGCAACAATTTTGCTTGTTGACGTTACCACTGAGTGATTAAAAGCCCTCATTTGAATCACCACTTTTGCAGTAAGTATGACTACTTTTGCGCTTTCTTCGGTTGTTAAACAATCCGTATTCGTAAATGACAAACTTTTCACTTCAAACAACAGATATTTAACAGCTGACAGCCTTGTAAGACTGGCGGTTTCGAAACCACTGAATGGATAACCCTATAAATACTTTCGATGACAGCGTAAATTTATTAAAATATGGCTGAGAATGGTTCTCTTTCAAGTAACTGTTATTTAGTTAACATTAACTTAATCACAGATGTTAACCAAAAAGTTAATTTGGAGTGAAAGACTACATAACTTTCAGATCTATGAAACAAAAAAATACGTAGTAGCGAGTAATACACATGCTTATGTAGCAATGGAGGTATACTTTTCTTACTCCATATTTATGTATCTATTCCGTTTTTTTTTTTTTTTTTTGTCAAACGGCCACGGCAGCTTGCTTAATAACAGCCACAGCAATAACGAATAGAAAGGTTTCCAGTTTAAACATTTCAACATTAAAGAAATACGTAGTACTTTTCCCTACTACAGCCTTTGTTTGCAAAACCGCTGTGTTATATACAAATGCACATACTTCATACAAGCATACAAGCACGAGTCATAAGTGAAAATAATTTAACGGGAGGTGGTGGGCTACAAACGAGGTGAAAGAAAGTGGCGTTTAGTACTGGAACTGGTTTAAAAATATTATTTCGTAACCTTCGTTGTGATTTTTTTCGCACTACTAGAAATTTTGTTGTTATCACCGAGTCTTGCGTTCCAAAAAGTAGCAAAGATCATCTAGACCGTGTTCTTGTGTCGCTCTGTTTCATCGCCACATTCAACCGTCATTGTGTGTGCACTCGGATATGTATGTAGATGTATTTGTGTAATACTTCTTGGACAACTCAAAAAAAATTCATTGAAAATTCTGGGGATGTAGGAGAAAATAAATACGAGACACATTTCTATTTTTAGCACAAATGTAAGGAACTGACTATGTGTTGCTTTGTCGAGGAGGGCAGCCTTAAAAAGAATTTAGCTGAGCTTAATTTAAATTTTCCTATTATCTACACACACACTTCTATCTTAAATTATTTTGTACGTCAAAAAAAACTTCCCGATTGTAGGTTGCCAAAATTACCAAAAATTATCCATTTATTTTCCTCCAAGTACTGACATCTGAAATTTGCAACACTGACGCATTGAAAAATCTCTAGGTTTGAGAAATTCTTTATATTCTGATGTTTTGGCAACATTGGGCTTGTGTTATGGTACTCAAGTACCGGTTTTATGCTAATTCTAACCTAATTCTATTGTAGCCAAATGGAGACAGCGTACAAATAACAACTTTGATTCTGTAAAGAGACGTTGTTTACGAAAATTTCAAATTTCAGAAACCGGGGGCGCGTTATTTGTCATAAAATACAAAATATCTACAATCTACGCTACTTCGTCTTGTACTGATGAACAAAGCAGCATTACATAAAACAATACTGAAGTGCCCAATAAATGAGAATTATAATAATAAATCATCCAAACTAACCCGGACGACATTCCTCCTAAAACATGCAGAAATGATAAATGGCAGTTTCAAACAGGGATGGCTTCTTAAAATCCGTATTTTTAAAAATTGTTTGTTAATTTAGAAATTAAATGTAGAGTGTTGCGACAACTGTCGCAGAATTAAATTTGACTTTCTATAGCGCATTCGCCAGAGAATACTGTGTGAAAATATAATCCAAAACATAATAAACGGGCTGCTAGATAAGATGGTTAAATAATTGTAAAGCTTGTACGATTCTTGAAATTGAAAAATCAAAATTTTGCTCATTTATACAGAGGACGTACATGTGCCGAACTTGTTGCTGCAATCTTCTAAACATTGGCAAACATCGCTACATCCGCTGAGCAAATCGAAGACTAAACACTGAAGACACTAGTATACAAAAAACAAATACTTTCATACATGAACCATGCTTTGGTCGGAAAATTACCCATCTTTAGAAGACGGTGATGTAAGTAGTTACTATTTCCAATGTGTTCACAAACCTATGATTAGGCATTCAGAAGAAATTTAATGCGAATTTAAATTCGGTCGGCCAAAAGTAATATTAAAACCATTATAAACAGGTTATCAGTCAATGTATAAACATCTTATGACAGCGTCGCTTGAGTTTATAGCAAATTACCAAGAGCTTTCATGTATTTTGAACGTTCTATTAATCCAAGACAATACGAAAGCTCAAAATCTATATGACTTTTAAGATTTGTATTAATGTGTGTGTAGCCCTGATCTGGCGCCTTTGCGTTCGTTATTTATTATTAGTATAATCTTTCTTGTAATTGTCAAATTTCATGTTTGATACTCCAAAATTTTGGGCTTCCACGTTCTTAGTATTCCTTTGTTCACAGGACATTTTACGTTTAATAAATTCCTTATAATTATGTTCCGATCATTCACATTAATTTTTGACGAGGCCTTTTATCCATTTATACTTCTTCATACTGAAGAATTATTGTATATTTTCTGAACGAATTGTATTAAAGTCTGTAACCATATATGGCACTTAACAAAGTGATAGCAGATAAATTTAGATAAATTACATTTATTAATTTATTATTCTATGTTCTTAGTGTTTTGAGCAAGCATAAAAATTAAAGCTGAACAAAATTATTTCCGTAAACTTATAAACCACATTTCGTCTTGTAGTCTTCAAACAAACAATTAGCACGAAACATGGGATTGACTCTTTACATTTAAATCATGTTTGTCACGGATCAAAATTGTCGAAACCATTTTTATTTACGAATATCCCCCCATCCAATACTACTACTAATTTGTGATTAATTTTCGTGGCCAGCTAGCTGAAAAGCAATGACCGTAACGGTTATTTTTTGTATCATGTTAATAATATTTGAAACAAAAGAATTGATCGGGTTAAATATCATCGCTGTATAAGTTAAAATAACATAAAATTTTGTGAGTTCGCAATCGCCGTTAAACAGTGGGACCCATTGAGTGGGTCTAAAAATAGCCTGTGCATAAACTCACTGAATGTAAGAAGCTCTCCCATATCCCATGCACTGTATGCAAGAGAATTCGTTTTTAATCCCAATAGCAACTAAAGACAATTTTAAAAAATTATTAAAATAAAAAATTTTTTTTTGTTTTGAAGATCAAAAATAGGTCAAGATTCGCATTCAACAAGAATAAAAATCAATCATGTATATGTTTGATGTGATGTTTCAGCAAAAAATCTATATAACAAGTGCTCTTCCGTACATACATGCATATATGAGCTTTTTAGCGATATGTTTTCAAATATTAAAATGAGCATTGTAGCGTATCATCGCTGTTCGACATGCAGTATTTCGAGCTTGTTGACATTTCGGAGATGCTGGCACCGACGTTATTATAATGGAGAGCGGTAGAATATAGCCATTGCTCATTCGCAATCCTTTTTCGAGAGAATGTTACAGATAATTGCGGTAATTGTGCTTGAATGTTTTGTCGACGTACTGAAACATTGCTTAGTGAGGGTGGATTTCTATCCATCTGGATGCGTCCTACAATTCAACGACGATACCCACAGTTTAAGAAGCATTTACAAAAATAGCCGATAACTCGACTAATCGAAGTGTTCGCCAGACATTTCGAGGCGATCGTCGCTCAAATAAGGGTGGGTGATTGTATGCGGTGGGTGGGTGGGTGATTGGCGTTATCGGACTACTGCCAACAAAAAAGGAATAGGTGCCCAAGAGCGGAACTTATTTGATTATCAAAGTGAAAAACGAAAATCATCATACCAAATGAAACTGGAGGCTGTTACTATGTTAATTTTTCACGGTGAAATTCCATGTAAAAAATAGTCGTTAAATTTGAAACTAAATGTTTCCATGAGGTAGTATTATGTAAGTAAATTTTCTTAAGTGGCAACGCCACCTTTTTTTGGTTTCCAATACTGAAATCAGTATCAGTATGTCTCGTGAAATTTAATATATTTCTTTGGAACGAAAAAATAATGGATGACACACGTATGTACCTCTTGTTTTTAATATAAGTTTTTTACTTGTTATGCTGTGGCAATGATTATGTGCAGAACGAAAAAACGGTAACGATAAAAATCATTTGACAAAACATCAAATTTTAATCAAATAACTAAACAGAAATTGACTCCAATATTGCAACCGTTACAACAAAGTGAGTAAAACGAGTAAGGACAACGTGATTGATCAGACCCAAAGTACAAAACTTCACAAATATACGAATTAATAAGCTTCCAAAATTTATGAAAAATTAACTGTCTGTTACGTCATAAATCTGAGGGCTGACAAATAAACTTCTTATGTATTCACAAACTCTCAAGCTTAAATGGAACTATGGAATGCACTTAGAGCGATACACAGCGAAAACTAATTTAAAACTACTCTTGGTATATACGAATAAGTTACACCGAGGCCTCGAGGTGAAAACTGTAACTACAACCATTAAGGACCACGCGGGCAAAGACATGAAGCGACCTATAGACAATGCCCCAGTGCATACGAGGTTAGAGAGGATATTACCATATCTTCTTTTTTTTAACTCCCAGTCAAAGCGGGAATAAAGGAAGCGAACATTGGACCGAGACCTGTAAGCAGAGCATTAAAATAAGATAGCTGTTACTAGATGTGTTGTACAATTGTCAACAGTCAGTCGTAATAAAACAATGAATGCTTATACTATGCTGACCTTTAGCGGCGACACTCCATATAAAAAAAAGGTCGTTAAATTTGGAACTAAATTTTTCAACCAGACAGTACTGATTTTTTCCAGACAAATTCTTTTAGTCGACAATTTTTTAGTATTGTTGGTTTCCAACACCAAAATCGGAAAAACTTTATCCTTGCACCGAAAAATTTTCGACGATACATTTGTAAAATTGAGAAACGAAATTGTAAATAGAAAATTTTTTAGGATTCTGCAAACAAATTATCAAATATATAATGACGTAAAAACATAATTTGTTCCGGTTCCGACGCCGACACAAGCTGACACTGCCGCCAAATGTTTTCACAAGTAAATAACGTCTCGTGGGACTTTTTGCTAGTGCAAAGAAACTAATTCCTTCCTTTAAAAAGAAAACTGTGTAGCCTTTTCAAAACGCGTGGCCAACATAATTTTTTTTTAATTTTTTCAATACATGACGTTACTCGATTTCTAATAGCGTAAAAAAGAACGCAAATGAAACGCGAACTAACACAGAAGAAACGCAATGCAATATTTAAATAAACAGCAAAACGCTAAAAAGTGCGCATTATTTACAAAAGATAATTTAGCGGCCTCGGTTTTGAAATAAGCGTACTTGCCTACACATGTATGCACATACCTAATAAAAAAAAAACTATAGCCGACCTATCCGATAATTTTGAACTTCATAAATGGGCTAAATATATATCACATTAATGCCGCACTACCAATTTTTTATTTTTTTGCATAATAATGAAAGAAAAACAGCAGAACAAACTTCACAATTTATAAATAAACATTCAATTTCTCACGGAATTTGAAGGAGACTATAAATAATTTGATGTTCGCACAAAGAAAAACACATATATATACATAATGCACAGCACAAAGCAAAAAAAAAAAACAAACATAAACGAAGAAGTGACATTCCCCTGCCATGCACTATCCAATGAACAACAAATACAAGTCAAGGTAACACAATAGTGACAATTACAACTCAAGAAACGTCAAAAAAAACATATCGCATTTATTATAAACAAAAAAAAAACATGTGCTTCGCAATAAATTTCTCAAGAAACCTGTGCACACCACCATGACAACAACATATCATAGACCAATTACGAAATGGGTATTGAAACAAGTAGCGAGGCAAAAAAAAATACCGCGCACTGCACATTGTGTCAACACTTAGTACGTCGTAAACCCACCATTCACAGCAGGCTGCCACATACAACAGCAGCCAGCCAGCCGAATGTCAAAGAAAACAGAATAGGCGAATTCAAAAAAAAAAATGTACTTAGTACTCGCTGCTTGTGGTGCGAGTGAGTTTGTGAGGCATTCGCTCGGTAGCATGTATGTGCGTGTGCAAATTTCCTGGCAACGAGTGGATATACTACACGGCGAATTGGCTGACAAACGCAAAAATACGTATATTAAAGTGAAAAATGTGAATGCACGAAAAATGTGTGTATAAAGCGTACACTTTAATGTTGAATTAAGGCATTTTATCCATGTCCCGTCTTAAAGCCACCTCTCGAAGTCTATTCAAAATTCTAAACGCAGCTGCTAATGTACCAGTTTTTTTCTTCATATTAATTACTGTACTTTTTTACACTAATTTCACATTTTAAATTATTTCTTTTCTTTTGTATAAACTCACCCCTTTAACACATACGCACATAAAACAAGGTTAATTTTTATAGAAAACTTTCACAATCTCGTTTACTTTTTTATTTATTACAAAAAAATTTACTCGATACAAGAGAAAAATTTGCTTGCCGAAACAAACTAACATTAAATTTATATTTTCGGTTGATGTTTTCTTTCACTTTCCACTTTTAGATCGGTCTTTAAGAAGATATGCTGGCGTATTGTATGTGTATGTGTGCCCGTTTCGTTCGAGTTTTTTCTTTGTCGCACGGCGGCTACTTTGACCACTAGAGGAGTAGTAAGAGGTAAAATTACTGTTTTTGTTTTTTACACAAATTTGCATATGAATTTCACATAGAAACACTTATATTCCATTTTCCTCGGGTTATTTGTACAATTTAAACACATTCGGCGCCTAAATTTAGTTAAATTATTACCTTATTCCCGATATTTTAAGGATTTTTGTTCTTTTAAAATAGGCAACGCGTCCATAAAAATTCCAACTTTACACTCGTACTTTTCAAAATGGCGGAAAATGTTATAGAAATCAACGAACACGGCAACCTTTTCTGTTTTAGTACAATTAATGACGCCGATTGCAACCAATTCGCCACTTCACAATTTCTAACTCGTTGGTTTTTCTTTTTCTTTTGCTTCAAATCCATGACCAACTCCGATAAATTTCAACATTATTTTTCTCACTAATTATGATTAGAAAATAACGGAATTCAATGAAATGTACACTTCTGCCAACAGATATATATCGTAAGAGGAAATTACCATGTAATTTATGAAATTCCGTATTATTCTTGATACCCGTAAATAAAATAGCGACGGAGACAATACTAAACAAAAAGAAATTTCTGATTACTGCAATGTACGATATGCAACTAATGACGAATAGATTTTTAGTACATGTTTTGGTGCTGTAGTACGATTCTTCTTTGACACCGTCTTCGCAAAAGCAACGTTGCTTATTTGAATTTTAAGCTGTGTTCCATGTAGTTCAGTTTTTTGATTAAAGTAACGTCCACATTGTCATACCCATACGTATTTGTCGTACGTACTATACGTTTACCTAATTGCGACTAGGATCATTATGCTAATAACTGAGTTTTTTTCTAACATATCACCATAAGGCTGATATTTATTTATTTATATAAAATTTGACAGAACGTAGGCAAGAAAACAACAAAAGGCCAACTGTAAGCCGCAGTAAAATGAATTTCAATAAGCATCATACGTTGATTTAAGCTGACATTTTCTCCGAAGAATACCAGTCCTTTACCAGTTTTTTGTGGATAAGGCGTGAATAAAAACCAATTTCTGTATTTTATATACCAGTAGCTCGTTCTCTCACAAACCAATAAATATTTCTATGAGTTACATTTACTAAAACAAATATTTGTGTGGGATGTTAAATCAAAAACATATACATTTCCTATAGTAGCGTTCTCGAACGATATTTCCGTGAAGAGTTGCGTGCCAGCCAAATTAATGCGGAAATTGCTTTGATAATTTAACAAATTATCTGTAAATAAAGTGCAGTCTCCAATGGAATACCTTATTCATCGAATGGAAAGTTATTGAAAAGATTGTACTTTTTCACAATTTCGCATTTGTGTGTTCTTTATTATTAAATTTTTATTAGTACATTTTTCGCAAAAGCCCCTATAAAGACTTGACTTCATGGTTAAGTTTGAAATCATGATTTGTGTGGTAAAAATCTATTGGATTCAAACACTGAAGACGAAAAAAACGTTGTTTTGTCATAATATGTTTTGTCTCTTTTTGTATAACAAGTTCGAATCAAGTTAGCAAAAATCATAAATGGCCTTGAACTTTAGTAAACAGTGAAAACAAAGTTCTAATACATAGGCCGAAGTAAGCACAAACAGGTGATTGGAATAAAATGTTGAAAAAATAATAATGTGGAAAGTAAAAAAAAGATCAGAAATTCTTAATTTCGCAATCGCAAATAACGACATGGCACAAGAAGCTCTGAATTGGAATTGAAAATGTGTATCACTGTATCCATGTATGTTGCCAATCTAGTGGAAAAACTTTAGCGCCAGGGGAATATGAGAATAATGAGAAGATTCGACATCGTTGCGACTCTCAAACTATACCATCTACATTTAAAACGATATAAATTCCTCTCAATTTTGATAAAATTTAACACTCAAAGGATTTGGTTTTGATAGATTTTTGACTTTGAATGTGGATAAAACACAAAATTGATGAAAACATAACGTAACGTGTTACGGCCGTTTTTTGTAAGTCGGTGTGAGCTGATGGGATAGCGGGAGACTTGTATATAATGTAAATTTTCTTGACTATGCTGCGCTCTTCAAAGATGTTATTGTAAATTAAAACCAATTTTTAGCAAAACAAAATTAAATTTTCACTCAAAATTTAAGCAAATATATAAATTATATAAATTTGTTGTGACACTGGTTACCGTTTTTTTGGTATCCTATAGCATGCAAAAAAAAAACGCACCATCGCTTAGCAAAATTAACTTGGCAGCATTGCTATTTATGAAATATTTATTCAATTTGTTTTGTTCTTATTCGTAACCATTTTATCATACATACATACAAACATACATATTTTATCATACGTACATTCAAACATATCCATACGAACGGCAATAACGCTAATAAAACTCAAAACCAAAGTTCACCAACTGATGTTTGCAAAAAAATAGCAACTTGTACTTACGTTATTTGACGTCCTTATTTATTTTTACGTAGGAGAACTTGGTCGCATTGTTATTTTCCATACTTTTCTACTACTTTTTTATACAATTTATCCCCGTTTAGCTGAGCATGCAAATTATCCCCGTTAGCGTATACCGCATAGCATTTGCATGGCGAAACGGATATAAGATGCCCAAAAAGCGCAACAACTGTTTAGCTTCTCCGAATGTAAAATAATACTGCTACTCTTTAAAAAGCGGGGTTTCCAGTGAAATTAACTTCGCTTTCCGGTTGCAAGCCATTTATCATCTGACTATTTCATTAAATATCGACTGTTAAGTGAGACGAAGCAGAAAGCGACGTTATTTAATTGTGAAATAGGTTTGAATGAAATGTTATAAACATATAAATAGAAACCGACCAATATTGAAATGATGATTTTTCACAAACAAATAGTAAAAAGTGCATATTATTAGTATAAAATTGTAGGAATAAGTCTGCCAGATCAAGCTGGTGGTGTCGCATGTCGTTTGCTGAAACACTAAAAAGATGTTGCCACATTGCTTTTAATCAAGCAAGGTGATACATTAAGATTTAATTCTATTTGCGAAAATTGGCAAACCTTAAAAGTGACAATTTAACCAAATCTCCCACAAATTCTGTTAAATCTGTCAGACCAATCTGATAGTCTGTTATCGCTCTATTTTGTTTCGTTTCTCTTTGTTACTACTTGATTATATTGAGTTCCTTTTGCCAGTTTACTGATCGCAAACAAAAAATATTTCATTTGTTCCGAGAGTAAATTTTGGTGGTTTTACTTCCCTAAAAGTTAATAAAATATTGAGCCATCAAAACGATACGATGCATTTATCTTTTTTCCATTTGTCTTTATTTCGGTATCTAAGAGAAGTAAGGAGATCCATAATCCAGTTCAAAGAGCTCTTTTAACTAGGTGGTAGAGTAGATATGGCTGGCCGCTAAAGGGCCATAAAAGGGCAAATTAGGTTATGGAGTTAATAGCTTGTTAGGTTTCGTTAATTTATGTGTAGATTAAGTTTAAGAATAGTAAAAAAAGTAAAGCTACCATCAATAAATGTACAATCTTAAATAATCAAGGAAAATAAATGAAGGAGGGAATAACCGAATGGTAAGGGCTATGTGAGGTGAGTGTGCGTGTGTAATGAAATCAGTAAAAAATTTGAAAAATGACTATTTGGCAACCAATGGACCATGGAAGCAATAGTGGACATAGGGCAATAGTGTGGGAATATGTCCATCAAATTTTCTCTATACAAGGTGTATTCAGTGTAGACTGTAATTTTTTGTTCGTTTCAGTGGGTGAAGGTGGATGGATTGAAACCCTCTGGGATGACTCTGAGCAGCTGGAAGACCTGCCAAAGCATCATTTTGGGGAGCGCGTAACAGAACTTACAAAATCAATTTTATATATAAATAAATATACATTTATACAAACAATTTATTCAAAGATTTTACTTATTCCTGTTTGATTTTATTTACATATAAAAATTAGCAATATTTTATTTATGCCAGATAATTTGTATATGATAAATTTAATCTGCACAAAATGTTTATGTGGCAATGCCTCTTTTTTGTTGATTTCCAACTCTTAGGTTGGAATAATGTATATTTTTCTAAAATACATTTGTAAACTTTAAAATGAAATAGGATCGAATAATGTCTCTTAAAATTTTTTCCTCATAATAATAAAAGAGTGATCACAGTGACCACGTTTATGATGATCTCTTGGTAGTGGTACTGTTGATGGCACATTATTTATTGTACATATATACTATGCATATGTGAAGTAGACATCAACCAACAATGAGAATGGGGGATTGATTTGACTCACAAATTCCCTTATTCATAATGGTAATTTTCCATAATTGTCAAAGCTTTTTTCGAGGTAATTTATGGTCTTATGAACAAAATTGAAATTTTTGCTTGTTATTTTACAATAATTTTCAGTTTATTTTATGATAATTTCAATTATCAGAGTAAGCACTGATAGCTAAGTGCAAGTAAAACAAACAATTAATTTAATTTTAGTATTTACATCTAATATATGTCTACTTTTGCTTTTTGTTGAAATCAATTTTAATTGATTATTACATTTTTCGCTAATAAAATATTTCGTAATCCAATCTCGTCATGCAAAATCTTTGTGGTTTAAATGGATTATTTTGGAGGTAATGTTAATGTCATTTTGACACAGAAATAAAAATTGGTACCTTAATGTTTGTTGTAATTCGGTTATTTATACAATGGCAACATTTTGGGAGAATATAATTTTTGTTAATGTTTAATTCGGCGAGATGCAATTTTTACGGATAAAAACACATTTCGATAGTGTTGACATTTTATTAAGGTCACACAAATACAGGATATTCTATGACTACATATACGTGTTATATTTGTTTCATTGTTGAAGATATTTCTCACACAATAAAATCAAAAAACAGCATAAATACACAATGTACAAATGTATTAATTGGGACTAGCGCAGGCTTTGAAAAATTACAATTCACCACGCCAGTGTCAAAATTTTGTCCAAACTTAAAGTTTCGGGTTTAAAATATGGCATTAGTTAGTTATGTGTGACGTAGAAAACGACATATTTCTTTACTATTTGTTAGTAACACTGTTTTATATGACATTAAGCTATAAACGCTGACACCAGTCGCTTCTATAAAATATCAGAAAATGTACAAATGTGGAATCATTGAAGTTTATTATCGACCTCTTTCAATATACTGTAATTTTTATATCTACAGAAAAAATATAAATATGAAGCCGGATAGAAGGAAAAAACGTAATCATAAAACAACTGATGTGATAATAGTTCCCTGTTAGTAGTTTGAAATAAATATTTTCACCTGAAATTTTCCATTTGCATATTCTGCTTAAAGTCAATATTGCACAAAATATATAACGACAGAATGGAATTTCGTTTTCAAAATTTACGTGTATTTGGTATGAGGGAAGATATTTTGTTAGTGGATAATGCAAACCTTAATTCCGTTTCCAAATTATTGTTGCTAAATTTAACATTTACTTCTTGTTATTTTATTTCTTTGTTAAAGTTGATTTATAATAAAAAAATTCGAAATTCCTTTTAACTTTCCTATTTGCCCATTCAGTCGGTATTGACCTCAAACGTAATTTTCGTTTGCACTTTGTCCATTTATCTCTCCACAAAAATTTATTTTTGGTGATCATCTTTGCGGAAATACAAGCGAAAGCATATCTCTGTAATAGCGTTCACTTTTAGACGGAGAAAATTTCGGTGTCATCAATTACATGCGATTATTGTAGTCAATTATTACATGAGGTTGACACCAGCCTTGAAGCCATTGCAACAAAAAGGAATAACGACAGAAGGTTTGTATAAATGGAGTTCCAGTAACAATAACAAACTTATATTTCAAATATTAATGAAACTATCGAACTTATACATTTACATAGCTTACAGTTATATATCGCATTTAAAATTTGAGAATGTTTTTGAGATCTTATTCAAAATGCGGAGGATCTTGCGTAAATTTTATTATTCTGTATTAGCGCATCTTGTTTTGACAATTTAAAATACGTCAAAAAATCGTCAAATATGCTTGGCTTTAATAAAAGTCGCTTGTGATGCTACATGTGCAATCTGGCATCTATTACTGTCTATAATCAGGCGAATTGAAATAATTTTGCTCCAATTTGCTGCAATCTGAAAATTTTGTCATTGTTTACGAAATAAAAACTGCAGGTGGAGCTCCACAAGTCAGCGCAGATAACAAAAATTGTTTCCTTTCATATCGGAATAGTTAGCCAAAAATAATAAGGATTAGCAAATAAGACGTTGTGTAAAAATAGCTAATTCCGTACAATGACGAGTAGAAAAGCGTCTCATGCTGGCAGTTGGTACACAGATTCAGGTCAGTATATAAAAAAAATCATATTGCTTATGAAAGGATTAAAGATGTCCAAGTGTCTATTATAATTTTCATTTATATGGAGATTTTAGAACAATTTGTGAAATTTTATTACAGGAGACATTAAGATAGAAGTTTCGTTTTCATTCTTTTTGTTTTTTGTTTTCATCCATATTCTTCATATCCGCTGCAGCCAGTTCCTCCTTGAGTGTGTTTTGCACTTCATTTATACGATTAAAGGACGCTTCTGCGACCTGATTCATGCGCTTCGTTAAATCCTGTATGTCCTGCCGTTGTTTTTGCAATGCGTCGATTCCGTGCTGCAACTGTGAACATGCTCTGAAAAATTCACTCAATTCCGGAATATCACCGAATTCCCCTGGATGCTTGTGGAACTTAGAACGAACTTCTTTTGTCAAATCACTGAGGCGATTGTCCATGTACTTCTGATCAAAGCTTTTATGCAAGTCTTTGACGATAAATCTTATCGTATCATTGTTATTCTCACTCAAATGCAAATCTTTGATACGGGATTTCAAACAGTGGAAGTTAATATTTTCAAACTTTACTCCAACTGATTGGAAAAGTTCATAGCTCTCTTTTAGACTGACTTTCATTTTTTGCAAATCTACATCGATTGTACTATAAAAATGTTGCTGCAACAATCCATCACGGCAGTTCCGCAGAGTTTGTCTTCCGCCGGATAACGTAGATGCTCGATCCAACGTTTGATTTTTGTTACAACTGTTTGCATCGCAATCAAGTGGTTTGGCAACATATCTATTTTCGACTTCAATGTCTTCGGCTCTGAAATTGTGTATTTTTTTGCATTAGTAATTTATAGCAGAATTATCATTATTACCTGTTTTCCATAATTGATGCCAATTCATTTCTTATCTTCTCCAATAAAAAATAGTTCTCCTCGGCATTTCGCTCCATTGCAAATGAAAAGTTAATGACTAAAATACTTTTTTGTTTATTTAGAAACAAAACTCCGTTGTTGTTTTGGTTACATAGTACATTTCTATTAGAAGAGAAGTAAATAATTTCTGTTGTCATAGTAGTTTGCTGATATTGATAATGGAGCTCGAAATCGTGGAGTTTTTTTTATCTGACTGCACTTCATTTAATGTTATACTGTACTCGTATGTACATATGTATGAACAGCTACTCTCATATCACTAAGAATTGGTTGTCTTATGTGACTTGATGTAAGGTAAACAAAACAGTTCATGAGAAAGCGATTACGGCGTGATTGTTATAACGTTTTGCTATAATGGCTTCTGTTCTCTTGTGGAGAGTGGTTAACTTTTGAACTTCTTAAGTCAGAAATAACACTAGATATAGATTAAGAATTAGATATTGAAGTTATTTCCAAAGAGACTTCTGTGCTGCTATTACAGCACGACCATTGAAAAGCAGTTTCGTTCCAAATGATGTACAATCCATAAAATTCATTTTTTGTCAGAGAATGAAAAAAAGTAGCAAACAAGTAATTAGTTTTATTTATTTATTAATAAACTAAGAGCATTATCCCGAATAATATTATTATGGAAAAATTATGCATTGCATTGCTTAAGTCTAATATTAAATAGGATATTACAAAATTCAAATAAAAATGAAATGATAGGAAAAGACCACACATTCTGACTCAAACACTGCAATGCCCAAATCTATGTGAATTTTGACGACGATACAATAGCAATGTGCATTTAATCATTTTTGATTTACACATTCTACACAGAGAATGTCTACAATAATGAGCATTTAAATACCAGAGTAGGAGGTAATTTTTTCGACTACATTTGTACCATTCTTACTAAAAATGGTCTAAAGAATTGCTTTTGATATGCTGAGTGAGCAACTGGGAATATGTAATGCATTGAGAACTATTATTGTAAAATTAGTCCGGTTAATTGATTGTCGTACCCAAGGAGAAATTATAAATACAATTTTTAAGAATAAATATAGCTGGTATCTGCCTTATATAAAAAGAATGCTGTAGAATGCTAAAGCACTCAACATACTGTTGCGATTTTCCATTACCATTTTCATTAGCTATTAAAGCATTTAAAGTATTTCTCAGCAGCGTTTTTGAAATTTCTTATGATTCATGTATGAAATAATTTAATGGAATAACAAATATTAAATGACACTTGCACACGAATAGTTCATTACAATAAATGGTATTTACATAGTTCGTGTAATTGTCAAAATTAATCAAGTTTTAATTCGTAATCTCCAATGGTGCGTCTGATTAAGGAGTAGATTATTCGCCAATAGAGAATCGTATGCAGTGGAAGTTGTGCTGTGTATTGACGTTAACGTTTCCTCTTGTGGATCACAGGTCGTTGAACATCCTTAATATTTTGTTTTCGTCAAATTTTCCTTAATGAAGATTCTTTGTACCGTTTGTACCGTAACGGTTTGAGACAATGCAATATTTTTTTTTGTTTCTGGGTAGGATTTGTTGGATCATCTGCATGTTTGTGCGCACTTACGTCCTGTATATGTATATAATGCTTATTATGAGATGCATTAATAAATCGACAAGACTCTGGTATGAGGCGTTCGTAACTTCGTGAATTTTCTTTTCCGATGATAGATTTATATTTTTCTATTACTTCATTTTTTGTATTTGTGATAAACGTTTTGCAAATTGTGTCCAATATCGATTGATAACGCTCTGTACATATTTTCTTTGATTCGTTCTAATCTCCGCTTTATTTGTTTTAAAAGTTCCATGTTTTTCATTTAAAATATAGCTGGCAGTTCGTTTCTAATTAGTTTATCTAATCCTGAGCAATGAGTTACTTAATCACAAAAAATTTAAGTCACGCATTAAATCTGCAACTATGGCGTACATTTTTGTTAAATGTATATCGTTATATCTTCCTCCAGTTTATTTTTCCTGTCTTCAAAATCTAGCGCAGATCTATTTGACACAGTAAAAGCAGGGATATATTAATATTTGCTGAAATACTGTTCGATGTGTATTTTTGTTTATTGTATTAACAAATGTCTTGCTTGTGTACATTTTATTGACAATTCTGACGACAAACCGCAATTTGTTTTTATAATCGATGAACTGAAGCCGAACAGATAACATAAATCAATTGCATAACAAAGGTCAACTGAGCATACAAATAATATACTCGTATGGTGTATTTTACAATTTACTGCTGGTGTTGCTATTATTATTCACTATTCAGTATTTTCAGCGGCAATGCTCTTTAAAATAGACAAAAAGAAAATATTTAAAAGCTCCCTATTGGACCGAAATATTTCATAATGTCGAAAATAAAAAGTAATAATAGTTTGAAAAACATTTCCCTCCCCATTTCTGATAAAAAAAAATAATTGATGATATTAGTGGACCTATAGACATGTGCAAAACGCAGCGGTGATCTGCTTCTGAAAACAATAAGTGGCACACATTCCACTAAACTAATAAAATTAATTGCACTTTCTCCTGAAATAAAGGTGGAAGTCACACACAACACGACACAATACTCTTACCTATACCCGTGGATCGAAACTCTATCGTAGTTAAAATCCCAAAATGTGATAGAATTGAAAAAAATAATCAAAAAGTTACTACTAAAAGTTACTTACTTTTGATTTATCAAGATTACCCGATAACATTGACATAAGTTACGAAAACGCCAAAATAATGCCATACATATCTGTACCGAGGATATGCCGTCAATGCTTTCGATACGACCATTCTATAAAGTTAAGAAGAAACAGCAAAATCTGCATAAATTGTGCAGACGTTGAACATACCGATAAAGAAGAATTATGCCAGAATTCAAAACAACGCAAAAACTGTATGGAAAACAACATATTTGATAACAATCACTCAGTGCTTAATAAAAAGTGTCGTATCTTCTTCAAATTCAAAGAGATTCAATCCCTTATAACATTATAAAAAGTTGACAAAAAAAATTCCACATGATATTTACAAACAACGTCATCCCAACGACACCTCTTTCTCCAATATTGCTAGAGTTCTGTAATTCACGAGACCGATAATATAAATCCAACAACTTCATCCAAAATAAACAACAAAGCATAAGGAGAAAAATGTAAAAACAAACCTCATAGAAATAGAGAGCAGACTACCGAACAGCAACTCTCTGCATCGCCTCCGAAAATTCGCAAACCTCCAATGTCAAATGTCAATATTCTTCCTTCGCAAGGAGTCAGATGAAAGCAGCTGCAGAGAAGTTAAATAAAAAAAAACATGCAAGAACACAACAGAAAACGATGATAGTGATAATGCTATGGAGGAGTGATATATTTGTTTTTAGAATATTACTCTCTAGAGCTGTTGAACTATCAGACTTGCTGAAAGAGATATCTACGCAAGTACTCTGCTCTTAAGCAGCTTAAGAGATTTATACATAATTGATACCATTCGGCAGTTACAAATATGATCACTAATTCGCTTTCTCTTCATTAGTTGTATTTTTTCTTTTTCCCCTTTGTTTAAAAAAAAGTAATGGTACTCGAAATAATTCAATGGGATATTAAAGGCTACAATCATAATTACAATTACAATTACATAAGAGTAAAAAGTTACTCTTATAAAAAATACAATTCAAAAATTATCTCTTTCCAAAAAATCCATATTAAATCTATAAACACAATACCAATTCCAATAAATTTTTGTATCTGTACATCAAAAAACTCTGCAATACTAATACATGATTCTATACAACATAAATACATTGGATCATACGACAATCTAGACTCCGTTGCAGTAAAGATTGTATCTAAACTTATCTTTACTATATATTCCACATACATATATTAACATATCTTCATCTTTTAATCAGAGAGATTTCGAACAACTTTTTGTTCCATCACCTCTGCCTATTATAATTACAGCTGATATGAATAGCTGTCACTCTCTCTGCGGATCATCATCGAACAATTCAAAGGACAAAATCCTATTAAAATTCATACCACAATCTAACCTCTTGATTCTGAATGATGGATCTCCCACTTATAAAACTTTCACACACATAAACCTCACACTGGTTTCTTCTGATTTTGCGGTTCACACACAATGGTATATTGAAAATGACGTTTATAGCAACGATCACTTCCCCATAATAATTATTTTATTTTCGCAAAATAATAATAATAAGTCCTCGCCATAAACCGTGGTTCAACACCAACTAAATGAATGCCCAGCAGAAAAGAAAAATAAAGAAGTCTAAAAAATTATCAATCGATAAATTTACCTCTGAAATTAAACATACTAGAGCTATCTTGAAAAATTATGATCTATTCTAAAGCACAATAAGCTTTTATGTTGAATAAAAGACGTTTAGTTAAATTAATAGTGAGAGGTGAGCGTGTGAGCTCGTTGGCCTGGTAGAACTAACTGCAAAGTAAAACAATTCAAAATGAGGCAGGTAGCGTCGTATGCCATGGTGATGCCAGATTGGCATGCTGATAAATTGCATTATGGGGTTAGCCCCCAACAATTCTAAACCCCAAATACACTGCATTTTTTATACTAACAATTCCATTTTGACTAATCGATATGAGATTGCAAATACCTTTTCCGACTACTGGTCTCTTTCATCAGAAGACTGTGACTTTCCCACTTGTTTCCAAGTTCATAAAAATAAAGTGGCAGATCGATCTAAATGTTTAGTTCCGTGTAAGAACGATGGCCTAATCGAAGAGGATATTACCTATTTCGAATTTTCGACTGCTCTTAACAAACTTAAATGTAAGACACACGGTATTTATGATTTTCGTACCCTATGATAAAAAACCTAAGCATTATCACGAAAAGCAGAATGGTATCCTTATACAAGACAATTTTATGTTCATATATTCCTTAATTCTACAAAAACAGTTTAGTAATCCCGATATTAAAACCTAAATCTGATAAAACTTTGATCAGTTCGTGCCGTCTAATATCTTTGAACACTTGCTGTTCCAAAGCCCTTGACAAAATTATCGCAAATAGGCTATGGTGGTTTGTTACTATAAACAAACTACTCAATAACAATCATTTTGGGTCTAGGAAAGGCGAATCGCTAGCTGATCCACTAATTTTTTGGACTTTCACATAAACCAATCTTTAAATAAAACATACCTATCAATTGTATCGCTCGATTTTGCAGAGACATTTGACAAAATCGAAATGCATACAATTCTTGAGTTCTTGGAATTCCACAAGCTTCTTCTCTTTCGGTAATTCTATTCTTAATAACCCACAATAAACTTTCTAAAATATTGCAGTCTCACAAACAAATTAAATTAAAACGCTGGTGATTTCTTTATCATAAAAGAGCTGAGCTGCTTAAAACCAACTCGTATTCATTTAGATCTAATTTTCGAGGCTATAGTGGCATGGTGTCAGTACTCAGGAGCTGAACTGTCGCCCCACAAATGTAACATAAAACATAATTGTTTCCCCCCAATTTATCTGCAACAACTTCACTGTCCCTTCTGTAGATAAATTGAGAATACTTGGAATGACTTTCAACAAAATATATCGGCGGAATTCTCATATTGACCAGTTGAGCTTATCCCTTTCAGAACAATTAAATATCATCAAATGCCTTTTAAATAAGAAATTTGAATGCATTACTTTCACTCTAATTACAATAATAAAATCAATTATTACTTCTAAAATAACATATGATATAGACATATATGGATATGCACCGAAATTGATTCTTAATAGAATCAAAACTACATTCAATATTGCAATACGGATATCTCTTGGGCACACCAGACAACAAAAATCTCCAATATGCTGCTTGAAGCCAACCTAATGACTATTGAAAACTACAGAGACGTATCCACCGCAAATGGCGACTGTAATACTAATCTCAATCGCATTGTAGCGATATGCAATCCAATCGATCATTTCAGAAAATTCACCGACCAGACTGAGATTTTGATACATAAACAATTGACACGTTTACTAGACAATTTGGTAGGAAACACACTATGACCGAAATATACGTTAGCGAATTACTTAGAATGCAAGAAAATATAAATATAAATACAGACGGACCCAAGATAAGAGACCAAGTTATCTTTAATTTGGTAGAAAACGAAAATACTGTAAAAATCGCACTCCCTCTAGAGTATAATTCTATATTTACTGCTGAGATCATTGCAATATTTCAAGCAGTAAAGTACGCTTATAATGAAAATTAGAGATACGCGATTTTTACAAGTTCATTATTTGCTTTGGAAGCCATTTCAAGCCCATCCAATAAGGACATTTAAACAAAGTTAATAAGGGATATTTTAATATAGCAAGACAAACTGATTAAAATCATTTGGGCGCCAGGTCATAAAAATATCAACGGAAATGAATGAGCTGACGAAGAAGAAAAAGATGAGTGGCTTAATACACCTGATTGGTACAAATATATTATATAAACCCAAAAATTGTTACGAGTCCTTATGGCACTGAAATGTCCGTCCGTACGGATTCTAACCCGACACTTCAGCCCAGGACAAGCATTAATAAAATTTATTAACATCAAACACTAACACTTACTACAGGACGCACTAAAGAGGTGGAACAGGTGAATTCCCACATATGTAGGCCACCCTACCATGATCGCAGCTTTCCTTAATTGTTTTAATCTGCGGCCCCTAAGACACACGCGCCACCAATCTTACCACATCAATTCAGCCTTCCCCTTTGATTCCCCTTCCCCTTAATTCTATTCCTTATCCTTAAATCTTTCTTCCCAGCAGATTTCACTCTTTTTTTTTGGAATTCCGGTCTATGAATCGGATTGGTGGTTTCGGCAACGGCAACGCCTTCTCCCTAATTTTCTTTTAGCTTCCAACCGGTAACGTTTTTTTTTAGATTCTACCTGTACCTTCAGGTTTTAATGTCAGTAACTCAATTTTCTTTCGAAAATTGTTGTAGACAACATCATGAGTAGCCGATGCTATAGTTGCACAATGTTTTCGGTTCCGTACTGTTCAAAGGCTGTAGTACCTGGTTTACCGCAAGGCTGCAAGAATTCTGTTTCCAAAAAATCATGTTATCCGTTAGATAATGTGAACGGATTTGTTTTGCACCACAATTGAACTTACTTTTTTCTTATGGATTCAGAAGTTGCCGATTTTATTGGGGTTCTATTTGATTCGATTTTATTTTTAGGATCGCTGTTACACATTAGAGTTTTCATTAATGACACACCAAGCTCGAACTCTGAAATGTTACTCCTCAAAATTTATAGTCTTCTGACCGTCATCACCTATTGCCTCGTTCCCTGTACTTTCTTATTTTCCCTCCAATTCTCGTTTTCCACTCAAACTCACCACGCCATTGCCAAAAAATATGCTATCAACATTCTAATTTCAGCTGTCGTGTCAGTATGTTATACGATTTCATGAATGAGATGGTCGACGGCCATTACATAATGAACAAGCTTGTTAGGTACAAGATTCGCTGAGTGATGTCACCCGCAACAAAATAATCTCCATTCATGACTATATAAAACATGATTCGGTTCTTTCAAGAAAAGATCAAATTAATCTATCGCATAAAAACGTCTTTTCTGTAAATCAGATACAAATAACTAACATGCAACATTTCCAACAAAACTGTCCTCATATAAACAAACTCAAACATGGATATATTCCTTACAAAAATTTGTCGGATATCTTAATAAACATTGTAAATGATAAAAAGATTAGTATATTTCTTACAAGTAGTCTGTCTCTATAATTTTGTTTAGCAACATGTTAACCGTATATTACCGTAATTCTAATACATAGTACTTAAGCTTAAGACCTATGTAGTTAGAGCTTGTATGTCATTATATTTGTAATCTGTTATAAATATAATCAAGTTAAAAAAAAATTCCCATAAGGCATAGTTTCAGTGTTTCACAAAAAAAAAAACCAACTGATATTTATGTAAGAAACAGAAGGTCTCTAAACGCGAGATGAATTCAACTCTGCATTCAACCACGTATCATTATTTTGGTGGAGGTCACCTCGATGTGTCTGACGAACACTTTGAGTAGTCGAGTAACCGACAACCCTAATAAATGCTTCCCAACCTGTAACGTTCGGAACTGTCGTTAAACTGTAAGTCTCGTTGGGTGAGTCGAAAAATAGAATACGTGAATACTGAATGTGAGAACCTCTCCCATGACTCGTTCATTTGTTTTACACGAAACGTGACATAGGAGCATCGAATTGGACAAGATTTTTGGCCACAAAAAAGAGAAGGAAAATCATTTTATTTTTACAAAAAAAGAAATAGCTGTTTGAACTATTTTAAAACAAGTACAGAATTGTTATTGTTATTGAAACGATAAGTATCGGGTTGGCTTTTAAATAAACCAAACAACCTACCAAGTAAAAACCAGATTTTTTTAAGAAAAAACTTGGTATCGGTTTGGTGTAAAAATCCATTTTTGGTTATAGATTGATTATCCCGGTTATAAATCATAAAATAAATCGTAAAATACTTAATATAAAAAGTACACATTTGGACCGGTTTTCCATTTTCGAGGCATCTTATCGGATACATTTGGGCTAACCTAAAGAAGCATTTGCTTATACGAATACGAGTATGTGCAATCTCACAACGCGTAAAAGCCTTCGGATTTTAAGTAATGAAATACAAAATAAAATAATTTATTAGTAATTAATAAATGAAATATGAAATGTAAATTAAGTACCACAACATTCGAAAAATAGGAAGGTATATGTGATTTGGTAAAATTGAATTCCGTATCGTTATCGTTATGGTTGTCTCTGCAATTCATTCGGCAAATCGTTGTATGCGTCGACGGCAAAAAGGATCGAAATTTTAAAAGAACTCTTCTATTTTCAGCTTCTGAATTATCCCGACAACTAGATAATTGGTTAGGAGCAGCTACTCTTTCGCATGGGCCAGCTAGAGCAATCATAGCTCCGTAAGTACACTAAACAGAATTCTACCACTTTCGGATTAATTTCGCATCATATAATCACTTACAGTCACGCCGGCTATACTTACTGTGGAGCATGCGGTGCTTTTGCCTATCGGCAAGTTAGTCCTGTTGTAGTGTGAGTTATGAGGTATATAAAACATGTATTTTATTCTGTACACAAGCTCCTTCCTTCCTGTAGTAAACGCATATTTATTTTGGGTCCTTCTCACCATGTACGTCTTCGAGGCTGTGCCTTATCCATTGCCAAGAAATATAAAACACCACTTTACGATCTCAAAATTGATACTGAAAGTACGTTAAAGTGAAAGTATTTTTTTTATTGCATTCTGTAGAGGGACAACGAAATGTAAATAATTTGAATTTTTGTTTTGATGCATCTAGTTAACGCTAAACTGGAGAAGACAGGCAATTTTTCATGGATGGATATGAAAACAGATGAAAACGAGCATAGCATTGAGATGCATTTGCCATATATAGCCAAAGTTATGGAGGAGTAAGTTCACATGGTAATAGGTGTAATATGTATTCAATTTTATTACTCTTTTGTTTTGCAGTTTCAAAGATCAGTTTACTATTATACCTATTTTGGTGGGTTCATTAAATCCGGACCAAGAGGCGTTATACGGACGCTTGTTGGCTAATTATTTCACCGATCCTCAGAATTTATTTGTGATATCATCGGATTTCTGTCATTGGGGACATCGTTTCAATTATACCTATTACGACAGATCATGTGGCCAAATCCATAAATCCATAGAGAAATTAGATAAACAGGTACAAGTGATTTTAGTTATGCATATTGCCTTATATATATTTATGTGTTTTAAATGATTTATCTGCTTTCAGGGCATGGATATCATAGAGACCTTAAAACCAGAAACGTTTACTGCCTACCTACGGGAATACAATAACACCATATGCGGACGACATCCTATTGGTGTTATGCTTAGCTCTATAAAAGTTCTTCAAGACGAAGGCTACAATATGAGTTTCAAATTTCTAAAATACGCCCAAAGCAGCCAGTGCAAGTCCATGGATGATTCAAGTGTTAGTTATGCTTCCGGTTCGTTAGTATTTGAATGCTGAAAATTAAATATTATTAATATCAAAGTACTAAAAAAGATTCTCGTATAGATAGAATGGTGGTGCATTGCAATATATTCAGAAGAGCAATGAATTTATGCAAAATTTCAAAACATAATATCACATAACTTTATTAACGTCTTCATTTGGTAATACATGTTACCTTTTCTAAAGCTCTTTACTATAGTGTCGTTTTTTGAGATAAGCAAAATGTATATATTTTGTTTTTAATAAAAACTCAGCTTTACATTAATATTTATGTTAATTCCCAATTCATTTCATTATTGCCGTCTTTTCCAGATTATCCACTCAATAACAATTAATGTCTGGTATATATTGCGTTGCATTAATTGGAAATCATCTCATTTATTTTCATATATTTTGAAAAAATAGATGACAACTTGCTGTATGGACATATGTTGAATGTACAATTAAATTTGTTTTAATCCGGGACATTCATGAAAGTGCAATTTTGGTTAGGTTTGACTTTGATTCATATTTGAAACAACAATTCATTTCATACATTGATTCGTTTCCTATCTAAGGCGAAAGTGAAAGCAAAAGATTCCCATATGTTGATTCGAGAACTTGAAACGAAAGTATAGTTTTACTTGACATATTTTTTCACCTTGGTAGAGGAAAAGGACTGGCGCCGATTCGTGAAAGGTAAAATGCTTTAAATAATTTATTTTCTGAATTTACGATACCGGGCTACCAAAAATTACCGTAGCTATTTAAGAATGTTGTCTGTTTTTGAATCGGACAATTTGATATGAAATACAAATAAAACATTACACACAACATGATTTCGATGGCGGTCGTTATAAAAGGTTTATTCCGCGATTGTTCGTACCCAATATAGGCCAGAACAAACACAGATCCAAATAATCGAGCATGTATTCCTTATGCTGATGTAGATCATCGAAGCTGGTCATTTTCTGCCAGATTATTAACTTTATTTTTAACCTGTGATACTGCTATTCTGATCTTGCTTTGCAATCTATGTCATCGTCGATAACTGTCTTGATTTTTTCACTTGTGATGATATCTGAAACTGGCAACTTATAGTTGTTCTCTTCATAATTGCAGCACATTCTGCTTGATTTGCATGTCTAAAGGCGAGCTCTGTACCAAAAAACTTTCGAGCTTTACCTCTTTCCCTGCATCTTTTTATATCCTCACTCTTCAGTACTTTCCATTATCTTTTTCCCTCTCTACCTTTCTTTTATTATTATATCATTCCCTCACAGCTTGAGCGCTACAGTCGGCAGATGTAATACGACTTTCTTCGATAGGATAGAACCAGGGTTGAATTTTTAATAACACGACTATTTGCTCAATTTTTTCGGAAGTAATGTGGTTCTGTTGATAATTCAGCCATCACACTGCTAATTTTTCCTACGGTTTATTTCTTCAATGCTAATATGATGATTCAATGCTAATATTATGAGATTATATTTTGTTTATTATTATTTATTTTATGCGATAAATCAGCCAATTTCAATGGGAGGTGTAGTATAGGAAGGGCTGTGGCGATGCCCTCCATTCGCCAAACGCATGTTGTGTGCCAAATTTGGCTGAATTCAGCACTGCTGTCTAAAAGATATGAAACTAAGAGTATGTGGTTTAATTCGGTAATTTGGGACGTTCGTGTACGTGGTTATTGATCGAATTTTCTGAAGTTTTGCGGAAAATTATAAACTAATACATTGGATAAAATTATTGATTGAATATCGATATATTCGTAAGGGAGGCACCAGAAGGGGATGTGGTTGGCATAAATATTTTCTATGGTTATCACGTCTACCTGCCACCAGACAGACGGACGCCGTTCAATCGATTTATAAAGTCATGAAATAAAAGATGCTTGGCATTTTACCCGATACCTTCTGTGTGAAGGTATAAAAATATGCCTAATATGGATGCCTGGGATGGTTTCTGGGCGGGTGAATCAATATAAGAGAGGTACAAGGTTGAAATTATGCTCTACATCTCGCAAAAGCTTCCATCCAAGTAGAATTCTCCACAGTCGTTAGTCGTGTACTTCGTATAGGCTCCTATGCTGCTAATTCTATTGTGACGTAACATTATTAGATTGCCCCTTAACCGGTTGAGAAGAAATGGTGCCTACAATCTCTAATTGAGTCCTGGACATGTGCATATAATAACTGCACAGATAAAGGGACTGATATGGATAAATAAATCAAAAAATTGGTTCAGAGTGAATAATTTCTTAGTTCTTACAACCTGTGACACATGTTGTCTAAGACTCAAGAGCGCATAACTATGTAATTTTCCAAAAATACCTTTAGGTATCGGTTGTCAATAACAGATTCCACAATTCAATGTGATAGAGAAATTCTGTTCCGTTAATTATCACTAAAAACTTTATCGTAGTTTGTAATTCGGAATATAACGTAAAAAGATTACAGTAAATTTTATAACATTTGTATACTGAAAAAACTCATTAACTGACCTTATTCCTGAGTTTTAGTTCAAAATGCCTTCAGTAACTTTTATTGAAGAACAGGAAAAATGTAAATAAAAAAAAATTGTTATTTCCAATTATGATAAATAATTGTTACTTTCAGACAGATACAAATACAAAAAAATTATTATTTTTCGCAGAGAGTTATAATAAAAATCTCAAACAATTCTTAAAAAAAAAAAATGTTATTTTCATTAAAAATTATAATCGTTACGACCCCTGTCTGAACCATTTTAAATCTGACCATATAAATCTGTAGACCCATATATATGCGTAATAGTTATTGAGACAATAATGTTCGTATTATCTAAGCGAAAAGTAGTAAAATTTGAGTGGGTTCATAAGCACACGTACGTTATAGGAAGCAAAAACTCCGTTGCAAATACTATTAATGCCAATGACGATTTTATACGATTTTTTTTACTGTGTTACTCCGTACCTCGTGTTTTTGCTATAAATCTTACAACCAAATGCACACGCTAAACATATAAAAACACTTAGCTCAAACTGCAATTTTCCCTTTCGCTGACAGCAAAAAGTAAGTGACTTTCATAGTTGATTTATTGTTTGCAGTTAATTCCAACGGGATAGTTCTTACATGCATAATTTAAAATCCTGTGTATATTTTCACGCCATTGTTGCTTATAGTTTTGAATTCTTTTATTTTGTTGTTTTTTGCGCCAAACCGAGCGCTTGTGTACATTTACATTTTTCATTCCTTTTTTGGAGAAAATTTAAATGCTGTCCGTTTTAATATTAAACGAAAAAATCAGAAACTTTTTATCCTGTTTCGTTTTTGTAATTATAAATTGCGAAATACTGTACGTTTTTGTATATACGAAGTGAGTGGTTTCTGTTTCATTATTTTCAATTGTTGTATGTTCGATACAATCAATTAGTTTTTTTTAACGAAGATTATCAAAGAAACTAAGCAAAGCAATAAAATTGTTTAGTGTATTTTTGTTTCTTTAATTACTAGAGCGCAATCTGCACGTGTGTTTGTATATATGTATGTAGTAGTACTATTCTTCACTTTTGCATGGTTTTTTATTGGGTATATTTATTGCAAATAGTAATGTTGAGAATAATGGGGGAAAATCTATTCTTTGAATAGTTTTACTTTATTACGTTTTTATTTAATTTCATTTTACGTGAGATTACATTCATTCAATAAATGAATGTTCGATTTGTTGTTTGTTGTTCACCACCAACCATTAGAAGAAGCATTAGCGCTAGTTGTAACAGGATGCGCTACGACACTACCGTTCAATTGAGAGCTTTGTTCCTCTGCCGTTGTTGCCGTCGATGTCGAAGCGATGCGTAAGGAATTCATGTTTTGTACGAAACCTTCTAGAGCATTATCGTCCAAATACGGAGATGTACGACGGCTGGCTGGGCCAGCAGGTCCGTTCTTATTATTTAATATGTCATTTAGATCTAATATTGAGTTGTGGCTATCACTTGTTGCGACATTTTCTACAGATGTCGGTGGCTCGAAATCGTATTTGATGGAAGTTTCTAACTCACCAAGATTCAAGTGCAGATTGTTATTAGAAAATAGGTTGGAATCTAAAAAATTAAAGATAATGCAAAAATGTCCTCTTTTGAAACATTATAATTAATTTATTCTTACCGTTATTATAGTCACATAGTTGCTCGCGATAATTTCCTCTATAATTTGTTTGTCCCGAGTTTGTGTCAAAAAGATTTGTCGATGGAGGTTGATTGCCTCCATATACTGGTGTTATTTCTACCCGATGCGCTTGTGGTGATTGAGCATTACGAACGAAATTTGAGTCGTTAACGTTATGAATGGATACCTGTAACACAAAATAATTATTAATTAATTTAACTTATAGAATTTCAAAAATTGTCAACTTAGACCACCAGCTTTCGAATAACTAGGATTTGGAAAATTACCGAAATGTGTAAAGAATGATGTGACACAAAATAATATTTAAAACTCAGGAAAATTATAGCAAATTAATTGCATTTCGATCGGCAAAAAATATTTAACGATCTTAAACCAATAGTTTTTTTAGGTGTCCATAACTGCAAAATATAAATACTGACTGACTGTAAGAGGACACCTACAAATTCCAAAAACAATCTTGGCGACTGCCAGCAGTTTCGTGACATACGTAAATCTTAGTAATAACAAATTCATTTCCAAGCTTACTCTTGTATAATATTATACAGTCACCGATGTTTTCTCCGAAATAGCTACATTTAAAAAATAAAAACACACTGCAAGAAATTATGTCATAACTGTTGTTTGTTCACATTAGCTTTTTCCAAAATTACATTACCAAATTGTTGCCGAATTTATTCCGAATATTTTCTTATCAAAACATACTTTTGGTTAGTATCGGCTCTGCATTTTTCACAATTATTATACCGATATACTGAGATAATATTGGTTCGATTATGTGGAACGATTAAACGGAATATTAATATCAGTATTTTTTAACTTGAGAATCACATAACTATTCTTAATACTTTATTATGTCCCTTCCACACCATAAATTTGTATATTTACAAAATGATTAGCTGCGTTGACGCTATTATTAAAATCGTAGAACGTAAATTTAAAGATTAAATTAAAGAAACAGCATACTTTTATTTTATAGTGCCATCTATTTTCTGGATTAATACGTTTCCGAAAAGAGATATTTATGAGATATTTTTGTATTCTAGAGTATTTGATTTTGAAAGCTATAAAAAGCTAATATTATTAAATAAATAAATATGCATAAAATGAATAATTCATTCATTCATTCATTCATAATTCATAATTATCATTCATAATTTAGATTGAGTCCAACATCAAGATTGTTCTGACATGAACAGATTTTTTTTTATACTTTACTGACAATCTCAAATAATCGTGTAATTTTTAAAAATAATTTTTATTTCACATCTGTCGTTGCCTGGTTGGATTTTGTTGTCGCATGGCTTATTAGCTTCTGTAATAAATGTAGAGCCAATTAAAGAAACTCAGTGTCTAAAACGCAACAAGACATTACAAGGACGCAAGCATGTGTTCAATGTGCTATTTACTTTTAATGGATTGAGGTGATATATCCGGCAAAATGTATTCAACTCTGAACGAAACTCCTGGCTTATTCATTAGATGGGAGTGTCGGTGATGGCCGCCTTAAAAAAGCCAATCCCAAGCTTAAAAACCACACACACATAAACAAACCAAAACATCGCTGAAACAAAACTGCACCAAACATCAACATCAATAAACAACAGCAATCGAAACTCAAACCAAATACGTGTCGTTATTTGGAAAGGCCTTTGGGACGATTGGGAATCCAGCAGTTTATTCTGAAAACAGCAAAAGGACATTTTTATTCTTTATTTTTTGGTTACAGTAAAAGAGACTAAGCATTTGCCTGATGGGCCTATTTATAGACATACAATGTTCTAAAAATCTTAACAAATACTAACAGGGAGATTTGCTATTTGTCACTAGAGGTATATAATGAGAATAACGGCGTCAATATACATCCCCTAAACAACAAATTGGATCGTTTGGTGTATGACAACTAACAATTTGCATAGATTAAATATGAGTTGACCAGCAGCTTCAGCGAGTTGGAAAACGAAATTACCCAATGTAGACATGTCTTAAAAGACTGTGAAAGCAAATTAGCTAATCTTGGAAGTTGAAAACAATGCTCTACGTACGAAGTTGATATTATTAAGAGCTGATATTATTATCAGTGGATTGTCTGTTGAGTTGGCAGATATTGCTGATGTGATCATGAAGATTGAACCTGTTTTCAAAGTCGTGATCATCCGAAACGACATTAACAATGCATTTTACATTTATAATGGAAGAGCTGTCGCCGAATTTAATTCTGTATTTATTTGGAAATTTTATTTTAAAATAAAAAAAAAACTTAAATCTGAAGGATGTTATTTGTGTGGGGATTGATGACAGAATTTACCTAAGTGATCACTCGATCACATGTAACCGACCGTGGCGCGATGGTTAGTGCAAGTGGCTACCGTTCACATGATCGAATGTTCAACCCCGCATACAGTCATCTATCATTATTTGAGCGACGGTCACCTCGAAATGTCTGACGAACACTTCGAGCAGTCGAGTTATCGGCTAGTCTTGTAATGCTTCTCAAACTGTGACGTTCGGAATCGGTCCCGTTGAGTGAGTCTGAAAATAAAATATTCGTAAACTCACTGAACGTAAAAAGCTCTCTCTTTCGTGAGATGCAATGGAATCTGTATTTTTTATCACATGACTCCTGCGGTCAGTAAACTCGGCACGTTATGCACATGCCAACATGTTAGTACCATTCCATGAGTCCTTACTTAGGTCCTAATGTTAACAATGCCTCATTGCATTGAAGTAAACTACGCAAACATGAGAATAAATTCATATTTGGTCATCTGAATTGTCCGAATTGAATTGAATTGTTATAACATTAAAATTATAAGCGTTCTTATATGGTTAATCCGTTTATATTTTGTGAGAAATAGCCGATTTTATGGAAGATGGTGGCGTTGGTGCCTATGTATCCAACAAATTGAAACATGAAGTTGTATTGCGTTCGCAAAATACTAAGATTTGTGAATTTTTGTTCATTGATGTTATGCCGGTAACTATAAAATTTACTTGGTATGTTCTTTGACGTTGTTGTTGGTGATTTAATAATAATTTGTTCAATGTGTATCGAACGTGACATTGCCATAGACTTGGCTTGTCTAAAGTACCTAAGAATTTGTCCATAGATTTTGATGTGACTTTTTAATCGATTTTATTATCATATTTTTATTATCATATGATTATAATGCAATCGATTGGGTTTGGATTTTATTAAATGTGAGATGTTAACATTCAATATTATATTTTGGACAGTCTACTTTGTGGTCTACACTCTCTCGTGCTGTTTCTAAGGTGAAAATCTTTAAATAAGAAAGATCAATGGATGAACGCAAAGTTTGTTATTGCATACAGCGAATATTTGACAAACCCTTCCAATTTATAAACTGCATAAGAATAGAGCGAAATTGTCATTTCGGCTCGGCCCCATAAGGAAGACAGACATACCGTAGAAGACATCTCACAAACATTAATGACTCTCAGATCTTTACGAAATTATGGATGTTTTAAGGAAACTACTGTTTCTGATGCTAAGGTCAATGCTAGTTATTAAATAACTGCTTTGTTAATAATCCATCACCCACTACATACTTCGATTTTTCGATAATGACGCCTTCTCATTTGACAGCTTTTATGTGGATGATATTTTAAAAGTTTTAAGTATTATTACACATAAATACCAGCAATCCATATTGGGTCCAAATATCCATTGGGTGTATGGAATCAATATATGTTCATGTCAATGAGACGATACAAACACGTATCCGTTTCAACAGCATTTGGTTCCAGCAAGATGGAGAAACTGTACACATAGCCAGGCCGGTGGTTATGGTGGGGCTCCAATAAAAATTCCCAAAAAATTATATCCAGAAAGTCCGCTGCACACAAGGTCACCTGACCTGACTGCACCAGTTCTGTTTTTATGATATTATATCAAGCAAGAGGTGTACAAAATATTACATTAAAAAAATAATTGAGGTGATCCCCCAATGAATAATTCTCTGATCAGGTGTCGCATATGCGTGAATGAGCATGGAGGTCATTCACGGTCTATAATCTTCAGAACGAACTAGTTATATAAAATAGAACTTTCATAAAATAAATAAAAAAATAAATAAATGAAATACATTAATTCCCTGTATTACAAGGATTAAGAGAATTTTTAATTCGATATTACGATATGTTTACGTATTGAATCTTTATTTCTTGATGAATTTATATTTAATACAATTAATTAGGGTAGAAAGTTAATTGATCGAATTAAGGTCTTTAAGAACTCTTCTTTGTGATCGCACATTTTGTTAACATGGATTGATTAAAAAAAATTATTTATAGAATCGTTAAGGCTGTGGATTGATAATATTAATAAATATTATTATTATTTCCTTTTCTTTTTGTTTTAATTTTATATTAAATATACTCGTAAGTTTTGGGATTGATGAATTTGCTATTATGGCTTGTTTTAAAATACAATTAGCAAAGAATATTTAAAAAAAAAATTCCCTTGTGTCCCATGAACGAGATATGGGAGAGCTACTCACGTTCAGGGCATGTGAGCGCATTCTGTTTGTAGACATCTGAACGTTGTAGTTGATTTGACACATCTAAGTGACCGCCGCTTAAATAATAGTAGGGGGCTGTATCGGGTGTTGAACCCGTCATAATGTTAACTATAGTAGCATGTAGTAACCTTCACGCAACAATCGCGCAACGAATTTGTTGTTTGCGAAAGTAACAACAAAATAAGTTAATAGTTTCAAATGATAAGACAGGATAAAGTGTTCACAATCACAATACCAAGTCTGTTAATGAGGACACATTAGGAGCATTAGGGCATGTTTATAAACATTTATTGAAGGTTTGAGCTACGTTTTTGTAATGAAAATTCAAATTAGAAGCCTTTAATAAATGCTTATAAATACGAAACTTTGTCTAGTACAACTGCCTAAAACATATTAATAAATGCGAGTGGTCAAATTTAAATATCATGTAGTCTAGGATAATGACTGGTAAAACAACTATCTTTTAGACCCACCTACTAACCCATCCACATCAAAAGATAAAGAATGTTATAAATTGGAGTGTCGCATGTGTATTTTGTTGTTAAAAGCATGGTACACGCCGAAATGCTTGAGGCAGGACTCTGCGATTTTAAACCAACAATTCCCATAGTCATAAGCCTGTTAAGCTCAAAATTGGGAGGATAAGAAAAAAACTTGCCATACAAGAACTATACTCACCTCTAAAAAAATATGCATTTTCAAATGTTATCCACAATTTTACCATTTAGAAGCAAAAATTTTTAGCCACGCCCACTCACCTTATGATGAACCGGCATATATTTCATTACGCTGTGACCACAGTACATGGCACTTGTCCAAGTATCTGCCTGACCAATTGTTTTATTTACGTTTTTACATAATATAATTATAATGAATTCGTGGCTATTTTTGTCTAAAACATTTTCGTTTACAAAAAAACTTAATACATTCCTTATTGCTGAAGCATTGTTATCATCTTTTTCAGTTTCGATAGAAAAACAGAAACAGACCGAATTTTAAAGAAGAGCAAACTTTTTTTTCATGTTGGCAGAAACTTTCCCTTACGTTATATTTCGAGCGAGTATAGATTGAAAATACGAACAATTAATGTTGTCAGAGCAGAACTTTATGTTAAGAACAAAATGTTAAGTATGCTTTTTCTATTGATACCATTCTGCGTCCAAACAGAATTTATATATATTTTGTATTTATGTTGTTATAATATACTTTCAGTATCATCGACATTGCACCAAATTAATTTTCGTTATGATGTTAAAAACAACTGGAATTATAACAACATGCCTTTAGAGAAATGTTTTCTCTTGTTATAACGGTATACTTTCGTTGTTTACTTCGTCTTCAATAGAAGAGAACTGCATGCGATGTTATTAATAATTGTGACTGATTTTCGGACTGCTTCTTCAGTTAGATCTTCTACTGATAACGCACAATTCAATATTATTTCTTTAGCATGAGATAAGATTTTGTGTGCTGTGGGTAAAATTGGCTTCAATACCTAATTATTAATTTCTTCGTATTTTTAGCTAATGCATCAAAAAATGTTTACCCTCGATTGCTTCTTGCTAATAATCACGGCCAATCACATTTTAAAATGTCGATATTTCTAATTGCGTTCAAAAGAATTTTAAGGTCTGCTTATACTAATGCGAAACGACAAACCGCTTCAATTCCTAAAATCGCCCCTTCTGGCTTAGAAGCATTAGCGGTTTTATAAAGGCTAAAGCTCATCATAGGAAGTAGGATTTCTTTAAAGCCCATTTAGTCATATTTCCCCTTCACATAACTCCGGAATCCGGATTTTTTAATTGGTGTTAATGAAAAGGAAAATAAAATTAATTAAATGTAATTTGAATTTTTCGGCAATCTGAAACATATTTAAGTGCTCATGTCGTAGAGGATTTTACTTATTCGTTTGTTCACTACAGCGATCGTGTACAGTTTTCTTAATTGACTTTAGTTCATTTTCTTTTTTATTCTCCTACACTTACCTCATTATTAAGATTTTTTCCAGGTATTAAATTTTTTAAAAATGAGGCATCGTCATAGCGTATAACACCAGTGTTAGGAATACCATCCAGATATGAATTATAGCCGGTTATCGTAGGTGGTGGTGAGTCGTCTCCACAGCTATGGTGAATAGGTGGGCCGGCTGTTGCCGACGAACTACTGCCACCACTACTGCTGGTGAAAACATCAAAACCATTATAGTATTTTGACTGTTGATATTTCTCCTGCAAGGTTAAATCTCCTCCAACTACAACCGCGCTACCACCTTCTGCAACAGTACCTAAAAATACATTGGTGCATGTAACTGAAGAACACACTAATATCAGGCCGTGCTACTATTGCAGTAAGGAATAAAACTTACGGTTATCGGGTGGGTTCAGGGGCAGTTTGTCCGGCCCAAAATTCGACCAATGTTGTTCCTTGGATTTCTGCTTTTGTTGTTGAGCACTTTTTATTTCACTGCCTATTGCTGAAATGCACTTTTGAGAAGACATTGGACGTTGTATAACAGCAGCATCGCCAATTAAGCCTCCACCACTTTGGGGACTAATGTTTGATGTTCCACCCCCTATACTGGTGCAACTAATGCTTATATTATTATGCGAAGCGTTTGTTTGACTGATGTCATTGGAAAAATAGGAAAATGAAGACGCCGTTGTAGATGTTTTACCAGTATCATGTGATTGCTGTTGTTGCTGCTGCTGCATCGTAGCTCTTGCAGCTTCAGCTGCAGCTTCTTGAGGGGTATAATAATTAACGTTACCGAACTGTCTATAGCCCCCAAGTACCAAACCATTGGTAACAGCTTGATGTAGTGCTGGATTACGTATAGTGTACATTCCATTCTCATTCTTGATAATAGCTGCGGGCTGATCTACTGGTAAGGGTGCAGCTGTTATTGGATATCCCTCTACAGAACGACCTGTGATAATAGAAGGACAGATAATTGTATCCTGATTACAAATATTTCGAATTATAATCCAAATTGTGTCAACACATTAATTTTGATAAACGATCAATATTCAATAATAGATTGCCTATTGATAATTAACATTTTTTCAGTTGTCTAAATTACTTTCTAATTACTTTCTATGAAAAACATTCTGGGCTACACAAAAATATCTCACAAAGGTATGAGTTTCTGGTCCAAGCCGAACGACATTATAATCTGAGTTTGTTTTTGCAATTCCGGGGTACAAATTTTATGAAAATATGCTAGGCCCGAACCAAGAGGACGTTGACACTTAATCTGGTTATTCATTTAGATTATTCACAAAAAATAATCTAAAAAAAAAAAAAACGTTCGAATGAAAGATTTAATGGTTCAAAACTGCATGAAACGAACCTCACGTAAATTCTTACCTTACTTAACAAAAGCAGAAGATGTCGTATTTTTGAACCATCAAAAAAAAATTCCTTTGCATTTCATGACACATGGGAGAGGTTCTTACATTCAGTGAGCTTTACACAAATTTTGCTTTTAGACTCATTCAACGGGACCTACAGTTTAACGACGATTCCGAACGCCACAGTTTGAGAAGCATTTACAAAACTTGCCGATTACTTGACTACTCAAAATGTTCGCCAGACACATTGAGGTGACCGCCGCTCAAATAAAGATAGGTGTCTGTTTGCGGGGTTGAATCTGCGATCATGCGAACGATAGTCTCGTGTACCAAGTGTGTATCATCGCGCCATGATCGGTCATTTATGAACCATCGCTTAACCTAAACCGTACCTCGTACAACAGCAAAAACAATATAGTATTTATTTCCTCTTAAATGACACAATGCGAAATCTAAACGAAATGCCACAATCCAATGGAGAGCTTAATGCAAAGATTGAGAGAAGTGGTGCTTTAACACTTTTCCAGAATTGCTAATTTGGTAAGCATTCCGTGGCATGTTAACTTATATACCTATATAACCAACTTATATTTATCGATTCTTTCTAGAGGATTATCGATGAGCTGATTTCGAATATTTAATGTAAACAGAAATGAGTGTGAAGAATAGTAGCTAACATTTTAAAAACACTTACCCGGTATCAATGTAGGCTGTTGTATTATTGAAGTCGTAGAAGATGCTGGACCGCCGTGGAACATTGGGTTCCTTAACGTTATCATTTTTGTTTGAGCAGCAGCCCCGGCATTACTGCTATCATGTTGATTTGTACTTGTATTGCTAGCAGAATTTCCACTCAATGGGCAAGGTCCATTGTTATTGGCTTTAGATTTATTTCGTCGTTTTTTATTCTTCGCTGGCTTGTTATTAGAATTCGTAGATGTCGCTGACGTTAGTGAGTTATTCTGTATGGGCGGATTAGCTTCCACCATTATTATGCCACTATGTGGATCTAAAGTGGCGGCAGAAGTAATAGTGGCACCAGCGGCAATATAGGGTGAGCCGTAGTAATTTGATATTGGTGCGACAGGTGGTGCTATGATAGTAGTTCCCACTGCGGCATGATGGAATGCTTGTGCTGTTTGCGATGCATGCGGTTGCTGTAAAGGCTTAGCCAATTTCTTAATAGACTCTGATTTTTGGCGTAGTTGTTCGCTTTTGATGGGATCAACTTTTGTAAGAGTAATTCCTGGGGGCAAAGAGAGATTTTCCACCTGTACGCCCCTATTTAATTGATCCATAATACTAACATTATTGTTGGTGATATGATGATGCCGTTGCTGCTGCTGGGATGCAGTGGATACTGCATTTGTTTGACTGATGTTGCCACTAAGACGCAGGGCTTGCATTTGTTCTGCCAGCGTTTGGTAAGAACGATTTTGTGTTGACATCAAATGATTAGAAGAAGGAACAACATTTACCTCGTTTGCATTAAAGTAACCCATATTATTGGGTATGCCAGAACAACAGTTTTGATGCTGCGACTGATTCGCTTTTTGTGGCTTCTGTTGGAACTTCTTGTTACGTTGTGGTCGTTTATTCTTATTCTCAACATTTCCACCACCAGCTATTGATGAGGAAATCTGATGATTGATGTGAATCTCCTCTAAAGATGTTTGAACTTGAGGCCTACCCGAATTACGACCGCTATTTCTTGAATGGGGTTTACTGCAGGTAGCGGTCACGCAACTATTATTGATTCGAAGTGATGCCGAACTATTTGATTTTGAGATTTCGGAAGTGAATTGGGCAATATTCGTCCGATTTTCATTTCTCATTTTACGGTGACCACCATTAGGGGGTAATGAGGACGCTACTTTTGATGTGCGTTGGTTTGCAGATTTCTTAATGCAATCTTCTTGCTGTTGTTGTTGAGTAATAACTGAATTACTATTTTTGGTGGAGGTTTTGAATGATGATTCTGAAGATTTATCGCCTGCTCGAATTCTGAGTAATTTATTGCCGTTACCTTTTAGTGCTTCTTTAGTAGACCGCTTAATTCCCAAATTCTCTGTAGCCAATTTATTTTGGGGTTTATTCTCTTTCAAATCATGATCAGCGGTTTGGTTAGCCTTTTGTGCTATCAGCTTATTCGACTTTGCGTTAATCTTCTCGGATGGCAAAGAAATTTCGGCGGACGATTTTTGGGGATTGGCAGTGATATGGCCTACAGTTTTTAATTCAAGTTCACTACCATCATTATTCGCGTCATCTTCAGAAGAGTACCACTCGGTATCTGAATCTTGCATATGTAGTGATTTAAAGGGATTATTATCAAACTGCCCATTGTCGACTAATTTAGGCCGCCGCTTCTTAGACAGTTTCGCTTTTTGAGCCAGCTGGGGCTTTTCATTTTTACCATCGTCCTCCGTGTCCGAGCTGGGCGGTGTTTTGGACTTTACAATCTTTTGTTGAGAGACTTTAGTTACATTTTGTTTTGCGCAATTATATTGAAGGGGATTTGTTTTGGAAGATTTCTGTTTTTGATTGGAAGAGTGAGAAAATGCAGTTGGTAAAGCTTTCTCTCTGTCATCCTCCTCCTCTGATGATACTGTTGACGAAGTAGGCGGTGATGATTTTTTGTTTGAAATTCCGATTTTATTTTTGATTACGTTTCCCGAACCAGTTGTCTTTTGTTCTTTTGTAGGCTTTTTAGCATTACAATTTTTTGAACTCGCTGGTTTAAGGCTGCTAACAGAATTATCTCTAGTATTTACTTGACTGCTGGTCGAATTGTTAGACGATGATGATGTTGCAGCCGAACACGATGTTGTTGTGGAAACCGATCTTTTTTGCTGTTTTGCAGCATTGTGCATCATCGTCATTTGTGGCATTTGCGTGGGAGACTCATTGTTTTCGTTTGTAGATATTGAAGTCGTTGAATTCGAAGTAGCTAATTTATTTTGTTTCATTTTTGATTTGATTTCCTTGTTTATAGGACATGAAGGCTGACGCGTTTGTGATGGCTGTGTGGTGGTTTTCTTTTTCTTCTTTGGTTGCTTCTGCTGTTGCTGTAACTCCTGCAGCTTTTGTTCATCTAGTGCACGCATTCGCTGCTGTTCTTCTCCCACGCGTTTCCTTTCAGCCTCTTCGGCAGCTTCAGCTTCTGCCTGCAATTTAGCTAAACGTCTTCGATCCTTTTTCAACTGTGTCTTTGACAGTTTTGGTGGTGGTGGTGGTGGTATTGTTAAAAGATGTTCAGGTGATAATTTTGCTATATGGCCTGATACTGGCGGCGCCTGCGGTTGAATTGGCGCTATAACTGGCAATTGTGGTACTACCACTGGCGGGGCAGTGCCCGTTTGAACAAGTTGACCATTTATAAAAGTATAAAGAAGTTTATCTTTGTCCGGACTGCTGCCCTTGGCAGTGACAGTAACTTGAGGCTCCGGTACATTTGGCAAATTCACTCTACGTATGGTAACAATTCGTTTAGAGGGATCACTGTTATTGTTACTGCCTGCATTAACAGTCATAGCTGCAACAACATCTGGCCCCAACTGCTGTTGTTGAGCAGCTGCAACGGCAGCACCAGGTGGCGGTGGGGCATAACACATGGGAGTGGCGCGCACCAGACCAAACGGTGCTGGAGCTGCGGGTGGTGGAAAACCAAGGTTATAAGGGAAGTGATTAGCATGCGCATATGGCATGCTGTATGTTTCTGGCACCATATTTAAGTTATTAGTCTGTGTCATGGTAAACGGGGTGGAAGGCACAATATTTTCCCCGGTATGGTGTAAGATCGTTGCTTTTGCTTTATTGTCTGGACTCTGTTTAACTTCCGAGCTATGACCATCTAGCTCTTTGACCTTCTCCACTTGTTGCTCCTTTGTTGGTAAATAGGAAAATTTGAATTCAGAATTCGTTTGCTTGACCGTAGCTATTAGTTCTAGAATGGCAGTTTCAACTTTAGCTTTGGCACGTTGTAGGTTTTTGATATTGTTTTCTAATTCACAGATTTTCTTTTTATCCCGTTTTTTACTGGTCTTCAATGATTTCAAACTATGCTTTTCCGAAAACTCTTTAAAGTATATATTATGGAATTGTCCCCTCAAATCTTGCAATTCAGCAATGCGTTTTTCTTCCTCTTTGCGCTGCTTCTGCTTTGCTTTCTTGGCGGCCTTTTTGGGATTCGAAGTTTGTGGTTGAGTTTTCTTCTTACCAGCGGACGGCGCAGGACCTTCTATGAAACTAAGCGTTTCCTTTATCCACTTACGCTTAGCTTGCTCTTTAGAATAGTTATCGATGATTTCACATATTTCAATAAGATAATCCAAATTATTCGACGCTTTGGATACCGTTGACGCTGATGTTGTAGTTGATGTGCTTGAGGTTGTCGGTGGTGGTGGCGTAGGTTCTGCAATTGCCGTCGGTGTTGCTAGCTGAATAGATTCATTATTACGGTCCTTGCTCTTTGCACTCTGACTGGACGTCGAAGCATCCCGAGTAGAATTATTGCTAATATTTGATTTTTTGTTGGGAGGTTCCAAACAAGTTTGTTCCGACATTTTCTGCGGTATTTGTTTTTGAAGGGATTTTTTATTGGGCAACTTTGTTGTCGATTCGTTCTTCTGGCTGCCCGTTTGTAGATGCTGCAAGCATTCACATAAGTCATGTAATTTTTCGGTTCGCTTAGTTTCCTGCATTTGCTCGAATGTTGCAGCGATAGTGTGAGGATCCCAGGAGGCCGAATGCGGCAGCTGTTGCTGAAACTGTTGGAAAAGCTTCAATTCATGAGCTTTCAACACATTCTCCATTTGACTTTGCGATTCTGCCGCAGTTATTGTTGCGGGCATTGTCATTGGGGAAGTCTTAGAATTTTTTCGAGCATTCACAATTTGGGATAATTTTTTGCGAAGCCGGTCTCTAGTTTCATTCATGCGTGCATGATTGCAATCCTGCAATAAAAACAACGGATTGAAAATTATCAAACGTCGTTGTATTTTTCTTCAAATTATCTCCATACTACATCTACTTGGTACTTTGGTGAGGGAACGATTTCTGATTGCATATGCCAAATACATACCTTCTTTAAGCGTTTTCTGTTTGAATGATTTTCTTTACAATGATCACCTATGTCTGAATGATCAAAGCAACCTGTAAATCAGCGATTGTATTAGTAAATATATACATATATTTGCTTTAGATTGCAACGTAATTACATTTCTTCGATTTATCCTTACATCCTTTCTTGGGTTGAGAATCGACAGCATCGGGGGTATTCAAATCGGAACTTGGCTGTTGGTCTTCCATAGGCGCATCCAGAGGTGGTGGAAAATTTTCGCAAGGAGTGGAAGGTCTAGAATGAAATGTACTTTACTTTTGAATATAAATTGTTAAATATTTTGCTTCCAATAAAGACATACTCGTGGTTATCAGATATTTTTAAAATTTCATTGAGTTTCTTTTGTATCTCAGCACTATCTATGTTTATGACTGCATCAAAGCTAAAAATAACGGATTTGTTAAAAATTTAATTCAATTTCGTTAGGTATTAAAACATACTTGGATTCTACATCGTTATTATATGGTGATAAACTGAAATTATAGGAAAATATCAAGTGCTATATTATCATCGATCGGAAATACTGAATCTCAAATATTACCCCTTAATTTTATCGAGAAATTCTAAGAACTTTGTATCATCCTTGTTGCCTACAATTTTTTCTACGTTAACACTAATGTCATTGTTTGTCAATTCCAGAGCATCCAAGTTAAGAGGTGACTCCAATCCTCCTTCATTGTCGTTATCGAAATCAATAAAGTAAATGGCATACACCGATATGATGAATATCCAGTATATTTTTACAACCAAATCATGCACATCAATAAGATCAAGACCAATGTTCGAGGCTACCAATTTCCGGTTGTACAACATTATATTGGGCAGAATAGAACGTAACTCTTCACGACTCATCGACATGGGCTGATAGTAATGTATCAAATCCTGCGAGAGTGATGGAGATATTTCATTGTTCAAGATTTTACGCGCCAACTGACACGAAGCCAACCCGCACTCGTGGCAAAAATTATCTTTCTCAATGTTGGAGTGTGGAAAACGTTTGCGATCTAAAAAGAAAATGATGTCAATAAAATATTCAACTACTTCATAATTCCAAAAATTTTAGCACGTGTGTTTCCAATGTTCTACTTGAACATTATCCTGTCCTGCGAAAACTTACTATTCAAATGATTAAATACTGCCCATGATATATGGTAAGCATTGTGGGCGGATGATGAAGATTGCTGTTGTCCCAGATCCATGACATTATCATTAAGCATTTCATCGACTGAAGTTAAACTGGAATACAATTCTTGTCCAACTTCTTGAAGGGCAGTGGTTTTACGTTTAGCGCCATTGTTGTTCTTCATTAAGTTTTGAAAATCATCATTAGCGCAAACATTTACAATCTTCGAATCATAGAAGTTGACATCTTTCTCAACAATTTCATGCGCCAAACATTTCGAGCACTTTCCATCGGCATTGCGTCTGGGCGGCAAAGGACCATTGGCGATTGAACACGTTATACATTTGCAGTATCTGTTAAAAATAAAGGAAACGACAATCTCCAAATGATTCCAAAACACCTTATCGTAAGTGGTAAGTATGACTTACTCGGCGTGGTAATCTAGAGAAACATTACAGGTCTTACACTTATCATCTACCACCAATGTATTTGGTGGATGGTAAAAACCATCGGGCCACTTCATTTTTGTATAAGACATGATGTTCTTCCACGCTAAACGGCGATTCTTGAGCGAACGGAAATCATAAAAATCATTATCGTCAACGCTGTCCTGCAGCGAAAATGCGATGGCATCCTGTACCACCGTATCGAATATGCGATACACGTCTAATAAAGATTTGCGTCGTTTACGTTCCACTTCTGACAAATTAAATTTGTTCAATTCCACCCAAACATCCGTCCAACGTTTCTCCACATAATTCATAATGTCATCAAATTGTATATACCTTTTGATAAGATCAGTATGGTGTGATGTTAATTCTTCCTCCTTTAACTGTTTAAAGAATTAGAATTACTTTTTTTAATTCTATTTTCTTCGGTATGTTAAACAGCCGACATTTACCGTTATAATACAGGCCAGCATTGTATCCGCCAAATGCAAATGTAGGTGCTGCTGATAGAGACGTTGGCACAACAACTTCCACGTCAGTGAAAACTTACGCAAAAAATCGTTCTCAAAGGCAAATAAATATGAAGCGACCTGGTCTGATATACGTATTAAGTCATCATAACCATTCAGTATATCTGAAAGTAATATGGATGTGGTATGGTGTCATATTAACTTACGATCACTATTACAAATATTAAGTTAAACTAAAATTGAACTACTTTAGTCTATATTTCTGCTTTGTTTCGAGGAAACATAGATTTAGCTAATATGAGTTTACGTTTGAAATTCGTGTACATTTAACAGAGCCCTGTCTAAAACCAGTACGGGAAGGAAGTGATTCCTTAAAGTTAGACAAACCACAATCCACTCGGGTAACATTTTGCATATGATAGGTCTTTTTTATACCTAAACAGCTATACCCCATCAGCGTATCCATATAACTTATTTATTATCCCTTTCTTATTCAAATATTAACTTACTCAAAATGAGAAAATTATGTGTTTTGTAATTATTTTCGCCAAATGCAAGAGTTTTTCAAGTTTTTCTCGTATTGCATTAGAAATATTTTTATTATTAGACTACAAAGCTTCGCCACTAGTTACCGTTTTATATGGTTACTTTTGCTTTTACTTACAATTAATCATTTCATCTGCAGGTATTTTGTTTTGGTCTGGTTCTACAATTTCAAGAAAGCCTTCAGCATACGCCTTCACAATGCATTCCACATGAAAGGCAAGTATCTGCAGTAAAAGCAGTGGATTGTTCAGCATCAAACTGCAAGATTAATAAAATTGTATATCAATATAATATGTACATAAATAGATGGCACTTCTGTAATAATTACATGGAACTAAAAAGCACAAATATCATGTTATCTGATAAGTACTCATCGTAGATAAAATCCAGGTGCTCTCCTTTCTTATGGTATATAACACCACACGTGATCCAATATATTTCCTTATTACTGTCTAATAATTTCTCAAATTTATTGTAGGCGGTGATGTTTCTGCAATACATTACATTTATTTTGTTCGCACTTTTCATTGGTTATTATAATTAACTTACTTTAACATAGGCCCATAGGCTTTAATAAGGACATCTAGTAGCATCACTACCATGTGAGCAGCTTTAAATTGTTCTACCATAATATGGATGACAAGTTCTCGATATTCTTCACAATTTTTACAGAGACATATTGTAAAAAATTCATCCTCCGGGTGTGTAACAACAATATCAGAAACATCCTGTTGAATTTAAATTGCATATAATTAAATGATTGGTGCCAGTTGAAATAAGTTAGGTATTGTAATCTTGCTTTAAAATTTGGATAAGGACACACAACGAACGGACAAAAAAAAAAACCAACGACCTGACGTCAGTGATTTAAATCATACGTTGATGACAACAGTTAACAATGTAAAAACCGGACAAACCAAAAGCGGTGTCGGGTACTGTTCTTATAACTATTAACATAGTGAATAAATTCCCTTTATAGCTTACACGATAATGTTTAATTCTCTTTGCCAACAGATAACAATTAAGGTAACCAATTACAGCGCTGTTAATTTTAATAATTTTTAAAATTTACTAATGCATCAAATTAGGCAAATATAGATTGATAGGATAATTGACAGCGTCTAAACAAGACTAGGTGTATGAGCTTTATTTATGATAACGTAATAGGAGGAACAACTTTCGCATTTGAGTAGAAGAAAAATCTATTATTTTTGCATGACGGTATGAATCATTCGCCAAAGATAGGAACAGGTAGTAATCATTTGGTCCCTGGTTCGGACTAACAGGCAGATGCATAAGAACTTCCCAACCAAGCTCCCGGAGCTTTTGTCAAGTCGCTATCGACGTATGTAACCTGACGTTGCCTTGGTGGAACACTATTCCTCTCTAAAGCTGACCGCTCCTGGAAGATTGTTTCCTTTAGACGGTCTAATTGTCGACGGTGACATTTCGGTAGTGGAGAGTCAACTCATAGTTGACGATTCCCTTGTCAATCTCACCAATCACGTAGAAAAGCTTATAAAGGGCAAGCTGGTTTGACCTATAGATGGTGCCAGTAGTTAAAAAAAAATATTTTGGAGAAAAGTTGCAACCATATAAAACATGTTTTAAGTTGCAAAAACAGCGCCGTGAAGATATTTCAGTAGAATGTTTGGTTTCGTCACAGTAAAGGCGAACTTTTGCGTCGATTTATAACCATGGATGAGACATGGTAAGCAAGGCCATGCGTCTGTTTTTTGGGATGCGCATTTATTATTTTTATTGATTTCTTCGGAAAGGAAAAACCAACGAATATTGCTCTAATTTTTTGCAGGCAATGAAATTATAGAAAACACGCCGCATTTGCCGAAAAAGAAAGTGTTGTTTCACTAAGACAGTGCTCCAATTCACACATGCGCTACTGCGATGGTCAAAATTAATGAATTAAAGTCCGAATTGCTTCATAACGCGCCTCATTCTGGAGAAATTCAAAGCTGAACTTAATCTTAACAAATTGTTTGCAGTGTTCACAACAAATAAAAGTAATTTTCACTCACCATAAAAGGATTTAGACGGCAAGTCTTCTTGCCTTCTTGGTTTATTGTTGTTATTTCTAGCAGGCGACGTTTATCGATATCCACGTTTATAATATTGTCTTCTCTTTGGCTGAGCTCCGCCAAGGAAACTATGGACTTGATAATTAATGCTACCAATTGCTGCGGGGCCAAAGGATCGAACTCTTTAATGGATAGAATCTTCGATAGTGCAGTGGGTGGGTTTTCATCATCCATGACAGAAATACAGTTGCTGTCAAACAATTTGGAAAAATGCATTGAGCATTTATCAGATAAAAGTGAAGAACTGCTGCCGGTGCTACTCCGACGTGTGGGCGAGGAAGAAAGGGCTTTAGCGCCACCGCCACTTGTTCTCATATGATTGCAATTGTAGCTGCAGGGGCCCTCACCATCGCTATGGTAGTAAATTGAACCGCCTTCAAGTGGGGGCTTTAGTCTAATACGTCTCTGGCGCCCTCCGTCCAGGTGCGAAGGTGGATAGTAGTGAGACTTTTGTTTACTATATTTTGTTTTCTTTGTCGACTTCTCAAAGGAAGATGAAGTGGCTGTAGTGGTGGCGATAGCAGCATTGGTTGCGTCGTTTTCCGTGTCTCGCTTCGGCTCAACAGCAGCTGGTTCGCCCTTGGGCACTTGGGTTTCTGTTAGCAGAACGAACGGGTCAAATTCTTTGTTGCTACTTAAGATCAGTGGGCTCTTCAACTGAACGCTTATTTTCTCTACGACTTCAGTTTCATTGTCTTCTGATTCCGACGATGAGGAACTAAATTGTACATCCGCTCTCGCCATGATTCGTTTTGTTTTCAACTTATCCATCAATTCCGGCCGAAGGCGTCGCAACCTCACTTTGCACATTTTATTTTTCTTCGCGTCCATTGTCACTACGTATCGGGACTACCAGATGATCACAATTTCACGTTGTTTTCGTACGGTGCCTTATTATGTAGAAATTTTGGTTTTATCTAAAAAGGGTCAGGAGAACATTTATTCTTTTGTCACACAATTTAACAAAACTCATAGAATCCCCTTCAGGACAAACAACTCTGCAATGCAATTTTGTGCGTTTTTGCTTTATTCGCTCAATTTGTATATCCACATTCGCGTTTTCACGTACTTTGCTTTGCAATCGAAATTCGTTGCAAATTACACAAAATTTTTCCGTTTTCTTTCTTCAATTGACTCCGTCCGTCTGTCTGGTAAGCGCAGAGTACCATTGCAATTACAGCGATTTTGAAGAACTTTCACTTACTTTTCAATGTAATTAACTATGAAATTTTATTACATTCATGTTCGTAGTGCGATATTTTATTGATTTATTAAAATTTTGTCAATTAATCACATGTATTTTAACAAATTTTTCGGTCACAACTTTTTTGTGCACTTGATTTGTTGAATTTTTCTCGTGTGATTTTTCTTCGTTCATCGCTTCGTTTCCAAATTCGTAGTACCTTGCCAGTGCGTTGCCAGATTGGTGTACATTTTCGTTATCGATAAGACATATCATTATTTTCCGCTTCTTACCAAAGCTGTATTCGTACAAAAATAAATCGAAATTTTGTTGCTATACAGATATGTAAAATGGTTATAGTATATATATATTCTACGCGAAATGTTTTCTGTAGCTCTTTCATTTGAAAAGTATCTTCTATAAAAATTTTCTATACGGAAAAAGTCTATAAAAAATATCTCCCATGACACTATTCTCCGAGAAAATTACCTTGCATGATACTCTTCTTTTCGTTCCTTATAAAATCTTCATAAATAACTTCTTTCATATAAAGTTTTATCCAAAATATTTTCCTGTAAAAAAACGATTTTTTCCAAAACGTGAAAAAAAACTTTGTTCAATGACAACGGTGTGTTTGGAATTTTAGCTCATATGAACTACGTTATTTTTTCCGGTACAACCCACACTCGGATGGGCCTTAACAACAGAGTAATTTCTCGACACTTTCCAAAAACGCAACACTGTTGAAATTATTAGATTCATAAGCGTCAGGATCTCATAAAAAAAATTGAATAAGACTATAGCTCCTGTTCAGGTTGGGCCCAATTTCTCTTCTACTGCATCCTTCGACCTTGTTATCGATCATTTTCCTCACGGCATGTCTTTTTTATTTTTTAATTTTACCAGTTCTTCACTAAAATAATAATCATCTTAACTCTTGCAACTTAAAAACCCACTAATTGAACTTGGCATTATAATTGTAAAACACGCTGTATACTATAACGTGCGTTTCATATTTATAAAGTCGCCCATAATTTTATCTTATTCGTTGGGATTTGTGCAGATAACGGATATACTATATATATACTATACTACACATACATACGTACATAAGTATACATAAATACGTATACCTATAATACGTAATATACATATACATAATTTTTTTGCACGTTTTGGAAAAAATCTTTTTTTTTACAGGAAAGTATTTTGGATAAAACTTTATATGAAAGAAGGTATTTTTGAAGATTTTATAAAGGAACAAAAAGAAGAGTATCATTCTAGGTAATTTTCTCGTAGAAAAGTGTTATGGGAGATACTTTTTTATAGACTTTTTTTTATAAGAAATGTGTCATGTAAGACACTTTTTCGTATAGAAGATTTTTATATATACTTTTCAAATGAAAGAGCTACAGAAGACATTTCGAGTAGAAAAACGTCGTTAAAGACAATCTTTATCGTTTCTTTTTTTTAAACGAAACTTTCTTAAATGAATATGTTTTTGGCAACACTTTTTATCTTAAAAATCTTTTGAAGTAGATGTTTTCATTTTGATTAATGCATTGGAATGCACTTTTCATATAGAACCTGTTTTGTAACAATATCTTTTACCAAAGAAATGTGCATTTTTCTGCATGAACAGCTTCCTACAAGACACGTTTTTGTAAGAAAAATTCATCAAGACTCTTTTTTCACATAAAGAGTGTATTCCAAGACATTCATAATATTAAAGGCGTCTTTAAGACATTTCTGCATATGAGAACTTTATTTCGACACATCCTTCTCGACCTTGTTCATAGTTTATTGAATATTTGAAGAACGTATTTGCTATGAAACTTTGAATAATAAACCCTCATTAGATATGTATGAATAGGACTCTTAATCTGCGTTTGAAATTATTTGATATTTGTTTTCATCATAATTTCAAAATGACAAGAGTTTGTTCGCAATTTCGCCAAGAAAAAGCTTCATAGCAACTAATAAAGTAACTGCCAGTATCTAGAATAGTTAATTTATTTTATTGAAAATCAACCACAGATTTCAAATTTTTCAGCATCCCTTGCAACTTCTGAAAATGGAATTCCTTTTGCACAAATTTTCTGCCGGCTTTCCGTTGACCTGAAATTTTGACATTTGAGGCTAATACGATGTTGTATTAAATAAACATTCAATATTTAGTTGTTTTCTCAGAATGGAACCGCAATTTTTGCCTTGTGAACATAAATTTGTCGTATTGTTTGTTGTTTTAAGCACCCTGGGGTGCGTTCCGCCGTTGGAAAGTCATTTGAATTTTTGCTACCGTAATATAACGAGTCGTCTTTAGGAGTCGTGTTACAATTTGTATAACCCTGTAAGGCTATGTTAATTGAAAATTGCTAAAATTCTAAGTGTACATCTTTTATACATTTCGATTTGAACAGACACGTGTCTGATAATTGGTAATGCCGGTTCCTTGGCCAAGTAATTCTTTCGTTCGAAAGTAACCCTAAACCTGAAAAAAAAGAATGAAACTGATCACACACATATATATATAGGAATTCCTTTTCCCAATCATAATGCAAGTAAATTCTGCAAACTTATGCAGTAAATATTATTTTCCGTTACCACGGAATGGAGTTAATGTTTTGGTAATTCCTTAGTAAAGCGACAATATTGACATTTGCTGCACTACAGACCAAATGTGATCGCACAAAAGTTGTAAAATAACAAGAGGTAACAATTACAATTCACAAAAAAATTAATTTCAATGGATGTCAGATGTTATCTGTTGTCTATGTTCTCCGTTTCTACGCTGCTCCATTCTGAACTTTTTTCATGTAGGAATAAAATGAGCCAATATCAAACTTTAGAAAAAACGATCATTTGATTTTTGCGCAGCTGGGCTATTCAATACTCTTTTGTGTTCACTATAAAAAGTGGTCGTGAAGTTTAATGGCCTGTTTATACCTGTTTATAAAAACCACAATTTTTTTTTATGTTTTAACATATTTTATTATTAAATTTTCAATTATAATTACAATGTCTTTTTTTGTTTCGCTCCTTTATGTTTATAAACGCAAGAACAATATATTCTGTTTTTCCAAAATTTTTTTTAAATTTAGTTGCGTTCTGCCGTGTAGCGCCGCATAGTGAAATATTTTTATAAAAATAGCGGCATTAATTACAAAGAATTAAGTTAAGATTTCGAAACTTTATATGCATAATTTGTATGATTAAAAACATAAGCAAACAATTTTCTATTCAGTCCTCAACTGTGCCAAACTAGAAAGATTTTTGAAATTTTTTAAAAATTTTTTTTTTATCATAATTTTTTTAATTTTGGTGTAATTGTATATTAAAGGGCGTTGATTAAAGCTTTACACTTTTTACGTATCCAAAACTTAACAACTCAGTTTAGCATACGGAAATTATTTATTGCGATATGATCGACAATATCTCAATATATCAAGCGTAATTTTTTAATTTATCATAGCTTTGGAAATATTTTCCTCCTCAATTCGTCTTCATTTGGGTAAACAAAAACACAGTGTAACATTTACGTGCTTTGAATGTCTCTACTAAAATACTTATGCAAGATATCATTTCAGTTGGATAGTTCTTAATATAATCCAGCCAAAAAGTCAAAGATTGCTGTCCATGAAAATTGACTATTCATAATACACTGTGCGATGGTATAAATAGGCTTTGAAGCAAAATTTTATCAATTTTTCCTCGCGAGATAGGTTTTATAACACTGATTTGTAAGCTGCTGGTTTTTAAATAGCGGTATTTTACGGAAATTTCGTCTAGGAATCCTATGGTACAGATGTTTGTGTTGCAAAACAAAAAATTTTTGCCTTTATTTCCCAGGAAAATAAATCTTTGTTCAATGTTTTAGAAGCAAATAGACCTTTAAAATACAAAAATTATGATTTTCCACACTTGTTTGTAAAATGTATTTTCTGTATAGAGATAAATGGGCGGAGAACAAACGAAAATTTTGTTTGAGCTGCGTGCTCAGTTTTACGGCTGGTGTTGCCTATTCTACAGTTATCTATACGGGGAAAAATATCAGCTTAGAACGAGAGGATGTAAATAATACTGAAAACAGGTAATATTAATTCAAGTTAATTTTATTATGATCTTTTATTTACAAAACAAGCAAACATATAGAAAAGTGTCTTCACAGGCACTTTTCATATAGAAAAGTGTCTTCGCAGGCATTTTTTATATAGAAAAGTGTCTTCACGGGCACTTTTCATATATAAAAGTGTCTTCATAGACGTTTTTCATATTGAAAATTGTCTTCATAGATACTTTTCATATTGAATAGTGTCTTCATTGATACTTTTCCTATTGAAAAGTGTTAGATACTAGTGTGGGTTCACATGAACTTCTGACACACGTTTTAAAATTACTGAAAGAACATTGCGATATAATTACATTTTTTTAGAGCAGTGGAAAATATTAGCAGGGTAATAAACAAACAAACGGCAATTAATAATAATAATAATTGTTGTGATTATTATTGTCCAGTAGTTTCAAAAGTTCAAATTTAATTGATACGACTTTCTTCCAATTCAAATTTTTTAATATTAAAACCGTTACAGCTTGAATATAGTAAAATATATTTGAGCCGAAATTTAGTCGGCTAAAATTTGAAGCAGCGGCCGCCGACCGACTAAACCTGACATTGTGAGAACAGGTGCTATTTTAGTGTAGAAGTTACGCTTATGTTATAGATGAACAAGTTTTAAAAACTTTTTGAACGGTAATCATTAAGAAAAAAAATAGGGATTTAAGTCGTATTCGCAAAATTGTTCGAAACGATGGAAGAAATTGCCGATTGACTGATATTTTACATTTTTTACTATAATAGTTTGCTTCCCAACCACAAAGCCATAACAAATTTGGCTTTATGACACCTTTCCAAACATTTCCCATAAGCCACCATACTCGTATATCGTATGCAAGTTATTAATTTCCCATTGATTAACTTGATTAACAAAAGACAAATTGTGTGTTGATGTAATAAACAGGTGAGGTCGCTGTTCACATTTCAACAGATGTCTTCTTTAAATATGGCAGGCAGACGTTTCCCTAATCCGTTGCGACTATTTGATAATGGTATATGACAGAAAGTTAACATGTTCTCCGAATATTCTATTTAAACTTCTAACATTTTTTTTCCACAAAAAAAAAATTAATATGAATGCTAAGGACGATGAAGATTTAGACAGACGAGACGGATTTAACAGATTTAATCTCCGGAAATTCGGTTAAAGTTTCATACTAAAGTTTGCCGATTTTCTCAGAGGGTTAAATATGTCAGAACAATCTTCCGCCCGAGTGTTGGGCCGACATTCCCAGACGATTCTCCAAAAAGAAAAGAAAGAATCGGCCAGAGACGATCCTTCGGAATAGGACAGTTGTCAGCTCAAAATTATAAAAAAAGTAAATGCAAGGAGTGTGAAAATTACATTGAAAAACAGAGAAATTGCAATTTTTTGTATAACATTTGTAAAATTAAGGGCAGTGTGGCATAATTGCGGGCAAAAATAGAGCCAGCAAAAACGAGCAAGTCTGCTGTATTTTTTAAATCTTTTCAATCACTAAACACCAGCACTTTAACACAGGCATTAAATGCCAATTTGATGAAAAGACGAAAGTGGTAGTTAGGCTAAATTGAGTTATATTAAGTCAGCTTTAAGAATTTTTATTAACGTGGTTTAATTTTTGTTTTATGGTGGGTGGGTGATTTGTGCAAATCCCTCCGGCAGCGACGGCACTGAAAAGAGAAGACGCAAGAGAATGATTAGCTCTAAAATCTCATACTCACCACACTCCTGAAAACAAGCTTCGCCCCTCCTAAAGAGGAAATATGCAAATATATCAAATTTATAAAAAATAAAATTAAACTAGTTACTGTAGAAGAAAACACGTTTAGTCAAATAAGACATTACTTGATTTTATATGACGTCAGAATAACTACCCTAGAACGCATGTTTTCGGATACTAATGAACCAAAAATAGCAAAAATTAAAATGGTTCGACAAAAATTCATTGAGAAAAGGAAAAAATAGAAAACGTGTGTGAGACAATAACCAGATAAAAGAATAGCAAAGGTTCAAGGCCATACGATGAAGTGCGTTTAAATTATAAGAAAATGATGAACTGAAGGTCGAATTAGAGACAAATATGTCGAATGTACGCACAGCTCAGAGAGTTACTGACAGCTACCTTAGGACGAGTATAGACCGGAAGCTGCTGTCGGATGGACAACATGCTTACTGCAAGAGTAAGTCCACTAAAACTGCCCTGCACGACTTGGTCGGATTTAGCGAAAGTTCACTCGTCGTCAAGGAGTATACTTTGGTAGCCTTTCTAGGTATAGAAGGAGCTTTTAATAACGTTTCTTCTGATGTGGTAGTCGCAGCACTATCAAACCTGGGAGCAGACGTCAGTATTAGGAGGCTATTATAAGATCTTTTTGAAAAGAGACGTATTCGGGCTAAATTAGGGTCGTCGGACCTTAGCAGATTTGTCAGTAGGGGAACACCCCAAGGTGGTATTCTGTCCCCCATACTATGGAACCCCGCTCAGAACAGTATTCTGTTCTCTTTAGAGAAGGCTGGTGTCAAGGTTGTCGTATACGCAGACTATGTGGCAATAGCAGTTAGGAGGAAGTTTTTGGGAAGACTAAGAGATATCCTTCAAAGAGCCCTTCTCACTGCAACGAAGTGGGCAGGGGAAAACGGTCTCGGAATAAATCCAAACAAGACCGAATTGGTTCTGTTCACCAGGAGATACAAGATTCCACCTATGGATCCTATCTCCTTGGGAGGTACTGAAATTCCTTTCGCAGATTGGTGTGTTATTGGACAAGAAGCAGAATTTCAAACTCAATATTCTGGGCAGGGCGAAAAAGGCCACAGTGGCGCTATATGCGTGCAAGAGGGCAATATAGAAGCAATGTAGATTAAGGCCTCGCTTTGTTCACTGGTTGTATACTGCAGTAGTAAGACCGATAATGTTGTATGGAGTTATCGTCTGGTGGAAGGCTCTATCCACATACTGTAGGATACTGGACAAGGTCCAAAGGATGGCTAGTCTGTGCATCACAGGTGCTCTTCGCAACACCCCATCCGGTGCACACATACAGCCACAGCTACGGCAATAAGACTACGCCAGCTGTCACTATGGTCAAACAGTGGTTACGGTTACAGTGTGATCCTTAACATGGTGACTGACATAAGAGGCACTATTGTGGCAGTCTAAAGATCTAGGGCTAAGTATAGCGCTTATCAGGCCGAAATTTTGGCCATTAGGGAAATGGCAGAATGGCTGAGATATAACGTCCTCACCACGGTGGGGATTAACATATTCTCTGACAGTCAAGCTGCCATTGAATCCCTGGATTCTGTCTTCCTGAAATCAAATTGCCGCAGATCTCCTAACGAGATTGCTCAGCATTTTAACATTCACCTTATGTGGGTGCCGGGCCACAGGGACTGACCAGGGAACTGGAGAGCAGACGAACTAGCAAGACTTGGGACAACCTAACAGACTCCAGTCGAGTTGGAGTCAGTGGGCATGCCTCTGGCCACTTGCAAGTTTCTACTGCGAGATGGGGCATATTTAGCAGCAAATAGTAGGTGGGAGTCTGTCCAAGGCTGTAATCAACCCAGGCAGATGTGGCCTCGCCTAGATCTGAAGCGTTCACATACACTGCTGTTGCTATCAAGACCCAATTTCTCATTGCTTGCATCGGTCATAACAGGACACTGTCTGATTGGAAGATTAAGGGTTGCGATTAGTGACTTCTGCAGGAACTTTGAGGATGAAGAGGTGAAGGAGTCAATAGAACATCTTCTCTGCAATTGCCCGGCCCTGGCGAAAAGTCGGGGATCAATACTGGGCTCATATTTCTTTAGGGACTTAGGAGATCTGGACGATATACGAGTAGATATTGTCCGACTTAAGAGCTTCTTGAAGCGCTCAGGATGGTTCAACGGGGGAAACTAGGGACATCCATATCTCTAGTTTCCGTGGTATCACAATGGACTATACAGTCTAAGTAAGTCTGTCTATTCAGACTGCCCTAACCTGACTTAACCTACGCACAGCCGGGTCAAGCACATAGAATTGTAGGCAAAATATCTTTAATGGTTGAATATAAAAACGCACAAAAAAGGCCATATTTTACATTTGTAAAAACTTGAAGTATAACTTTATCTTGGTGCACATTATTGGAAAGCTTTCAATATAGCGCGCTCTCTTCAGATTAAAGTCGCAAATTAGCGAAGGTTGTAGAACTGTTTTCTTTATTCGAAGAAAATGGATTAGAGTGTCCTAGTCTGGAAAAACATGCTATTAAATAACATAAATAGGTGTAAATCCTGTAAAGGATGAGCATTATCCTATCTAACCGGCTGTTCAAGAAATTGTCTATAAAGAAAAATATATCATGTTGGCCCTCAAGGTCATTAAGGAAGGTAATGTGCCATGGAGCAATAGGACAACAATTGTTAGAAAGCCAAGAAAAAAAATGGTTTTGCTTAGATGCTAGAAAATTAAACGCACTAACAGTGGAAGATGCGTACCCGTTACAAAACATCGAGGGAATATTGAGTAGAATCGAGCAAACATATTATAAAAGCGTTGTCGACCTGAAGTATGCCTTTTAGTAGATAGAGCTAGAGGACGAGGCGAAACCTTATACAGTCTTCACAGTACCAGGTCGACCGCTTTATCAGTTTAGAGTGATGCCTTTTGTAATGCCGGCTCATGGACAAAGTGATTCCAGCTAGATTGAACTCAAACGTCTTCATATATCTAGACGACCTGATCATAATTACAGACGAGTTCAATACCCACTTTAAAGTCTAAGCAGAAGTCCCACAGTGCCTTAAGAAGGCCAATATCACAGTAGGTCTTAAAAAATCACTATTTAGGTTTTTGTGAATTGAAGTATTTAGGCTTCATCATAGGCGACGGTATAAATATACTAGGTATATAAAATATACATATTTAACACTGTATAATACATATACATATAACACTACTGCATAAATAATTGAATAATAGAGCTGGTTCGTTTGGCTATGTAAGTTCATTTGTTTATCGCCCAACATATGATGGTAATGCTTGCGGAATATACGAGGTGTGCTCAAAAAATAAGGTGAATTTTCATTTTTCTCCGCAGGAGGACAAATTTGGTGAATACGGTGGCGGAGGCATGATAACGGTGTTGTTTTTGGCCAAATAATCTCTCACAAGCAAAGATAAGTGAAACCATGCTGATGCTTTTTTCGTATTGCTTCAAGAAAATGGCGCATAACTTCAAGGTAATACTCCTTATTTACCGTACGACTTTGTGGTCCTGATGCACTACGCCATGGTAATCAAATCCTTGACATTTGATCGAACTTGGCATGCTTTTTTTGGTCTTGGTTCTCCTGGACTCTTCCGTTGGGACGGTTGGGCTTTAGTATCGATGTCATAACCATACATCCCTGATTCGTCACAAGTTATAACTCTTTTAAGCAAATCTGGATCATCGTTGACGTCATTCAACAATTCTTGAGCGATGCTCATGCGACGTTGTTTTTGGTCAAAATTGAGAAATTTTGGAACTTCGCTGCCACACGCTTCAAGCCCAAAATTTCCGAAAGACTGCATGGCATGAGCCAACGGATATGCCGACATTCTCAGCAACTTTTCTAGTTGTGATTCGACGATTCTCCATAACAATTTTCTTCACTTTCTCAACATTTTCATCGGCTGTTGACGTGCTGGGGCGTCCAGAACGAGCGTCGTCATTCACATCTTCCCGACTTTCTGTAAAAAGCTTGTACCACTTGTAAACATTTTTTTTTTGACTCAGAGTACTCTTACCATATGCCACTGTCAAGGTTTCAAGTGTTTTTGAGCACTTAATCCCATTTTTTACACAAAATTTGATGCAACTTCTTCGATCCATTTTTTTCGATAGCAGAAAATCGCCGAACACGCAAAAACACTTGTCTTATTTACGTCTCTCACAAACAAACTAAACATGCTATATGGATAAAACCGTCAACATATCTTCGAGATGAGTGTACCAACATAAAAAATAATAATCGAAAGTCGAATGTACGTAACCCGCGAAATTTGAAAATTCACCTTATATTTTGAACACACCCTGTATAAGCTATGTGTTATATGGCGAGTCCACTGAGAAGTTAATCTAAGTTATGACTTTTTCGGTGCAAAACGGCGGCGATTTCCCAAATCTTTAGCTCACGAAATACATTGAAAAAGGTACTAAAAGTGAAAACACTCTGGAAAGGCATCGCCAATCTTGCATTTTCCGCACAAGAAAAAAAAAAAATGTGTGCAAAAGAATGAGAAAAGTACACAAGAATGTAATAATTGACTTCTGGAACGTTTCAAATAAAGCAATTTATTATTATATTATTATCACAAATTGAAATAGAATATATTTTTGCTTATAATACAGTCATACTCTCTGAAATCACATGCCTGGCCAATGCATTTATATTGATTGCAAACAAGGAACTGTCAAACAAAGCCCAAATACCTCAATGATTTTGAAACCCCAATATAGATAGTACCGCAGGGGAACTCCTTCACAGAGTTAGAAGCCTATATGTATATAAAATTGTTGGATGGGACGGCGCGATTGGTGGCGGTTATAACATCGGCTCATGAAATGTTTTTTATTAGAAAATAGTATTTGAAATTCTGCTTCATGTGACGCATGTTACAAATTAAACACATTTGAAGCGGATTGCACATTATTATATAACACTGATTCATATTAAAAATTAGGCGGTTTTCGATGGTAAATTCTCCTTCGTTGATTGATCGGTATTTCAGTAAATGTCAAAATTCCTGTTTAAAACAATTATCAAAAAATTCTTCAGTTCTCCTTAAGCACTTAATGTGTTTAAGAACAATACTGGGTTGGTCTGAAATGTGAAATGTCGCAGCCCAAATGTATTGTTCGATGCCTATGAAGTTACCACGATAAAGTTTATCAAATGTTTTTTTCACATCAAGGGAGTGCGAATTTGCGGATTCTCTAATACGCTCAGTAAGTTCAATTAAAATCATGGTAGTACGGCAAAAACATATTACGGTAGGCAGTTGTGAAAAATTTTCTTTATTTTTTAACACAGCGATGTTCAAAAGCTTTTATATCCTGTTTATAGTAAGAATATATATACATATATAAGAATATGAACTCATACACCTCGTACACATATAATATATTTATATGACAAAACAATGTTTACCGAGTCAGCTAGTATATATATATATGTATGTACAGACCAGCTTAACGATTAAAGAAGTTTCACTTATACTGTGACCTTAAGTCTATGAGGCTCAGTCATTTTTTATTGTTGCTTTTTTTATTGATGAATGCCATATTTTAATACGACGAAGGCAAATCCAAAAACACAAAAATCATAGAAATCGGTCCAGCCGTTCTTGAATTATAAATGGTTTAACTAATACGATGTTGTTATATTTATAATATATAGATTAAATATATCTGTTGCTCGTAACTAAGTTATATTTTTAAATATTTTTGTTTTTATTATTTTAACTCGAAGAAAAAGTTTGCAGCAGCACTTTGTTTAAAAAGTTATTTCATATAGGGGGAAAAATATACGAGTATAGCGGTTATCTTGATAAAAATTACAAAAATTAAAACAATATTTTTATGCACAAAAATACTTTTACCTTATTTCTTTGTATTTAATTAACTAAAAATATCAAATCCACTTAGAAAGTCAAATGTATTTTCATTCCGAAAAAAATTTTCGTTTTTGGAGAAACAACATTGGAAATGAGCTCTGCATTCGATCAGAATTAAATTCTGAGGCAGGCCTGTCTAAGTAATTTTTATAAACTGATTTCATTCGGAACTATATAATGAGTAATAAAATATATGGATCTATCAAAACCATTAAAAAATTAAAAATTAACTTCAACACAGAGTTGTTTTGTGCTACCGACAAAATTCAGAGATATAGACCCACTAGGAATACCTCTTCTACCAACGTAAATACAACGGTAAATATTGTAGAATTACTAACATCATCAGGTAACCTTGTTCTGATTATCAATATTATATATTCCAACATTCTCTCTCATCAAATTGATACAAACTTTATTTACGTTTAATAGTGTAATATCCACGATCGCTAGATAATCACAGATAACAAATTTCGATTCGCTAAGACATGCACTACACCTTGCTATTATATCCTTGGTTTAGATCTGATATCAGTAGATTGAAAGTCAGTCCACCTCAACTGTATTTGGAGTGAGCATCCGAGTTCGTGCATATACACGATGATGATTATGGTTATTTTTACTGATATTTCTGAAGGTAGTTATGCCTTATATTTGTGGACATGAATTCTTACACATTGTTAATATAATTCTCACGTTTTCCACGTCTCAGTCCTACCAATATTAAATCCGAGCTAGATTATAAATTCACGAATCCAAAAAATTTGGTAACGAGGCCGTACAAGCTGCCAAGGCGAACACCGTAGTGGTTGATCAATTGAGGTGTCCATGCCAGACGCTGTCAAGAAAATCCACATAATGGTATTGGATGATCGTCGATTGAAAGTGCGTCAGCTAGCTGAAATGATAGACATTTCAAAAAGTGCTATATATCGTATATTGACCGAAGATTTGAAAATGAGAGTCGCGAAGATTTTTCAACAGAGCGTTTGGCAATGTTTCACCGCAATAAAGACGAATTTTTGCGCCGATTTATAACCATGGATGAGGCATGGTTTGTCTCACACCTGAGACAAAGGAACAGTGAAAATAGTGGAACGTAATGAGAAAATCGTGTCTAAAGGCAAAGTTATGGCGTCTGTTTTTTTGGGATGCGTATGGAATTATTTTTAATGATTGTCTTCAAAAAGGAAAAACCGTCAACGGCGAATATTATGATAATGTATTGCAGCGTTTAGGTGAAGAAATTATGGGCAAAACCCGCACTTGGCGAAAAAGAAAATAAAATTAAAAAAGGAAAAGAAATGAACAACTTTACCGATATGTTGTTTTGTTAATATGCTTTATCGAGTAATCCAAAACTCAATAAGATTTTTTACACGTTATATAGCTTGAGATTGCACCTCCTTCACAAAATAACCGATTTTCCGAAATTTAGTCTGTCCCCTATAACCCCTAGTCTCTAGATAGTAGCAAATTATTAGGTACGCAACTAAGTTCCCGCTGTTTGCTAATAGATTTCGCCAACTGTAAGTACTAGTCGATTCTCCCATAACCTAAACGTCATGAGCCAAGCTTATTCACATGGTAAATATACCGTCTCTACACAATAGTGATTTTCTTTTGACGTCATATTCTTTTTGTTGTATGAATATGTATGATTTTGTGCCAAGTAATCGTATGCGTATGCGGAAAGCACTGTTTTTCTTTTTTCAATCGAAGAAAACGGCGGCTGAAGCCTATCGAGAGATTCAAAACGTTTACGGAGATGCTGCTTAAAGTGAAACAGCATGTCGAGATTAGTTCCGTCGACCGTTCGCATGAAGGAAAACGAAAAACCTTCGAAGACACTGAGTTGCTTGATTGATCCTTCATCGTATTGTAAATTTGTTCATTGCAGCATTCCAAAGAAAAGAAAGTCATGGGGGCTGCCACCATCTCGGAACGCTGAAATGGGAAGTCTTGCCCCATCCGATACATCGTCCAAGTATTGTGTCGTCCGATTATCACTTGTTCCGTTCGATGGCAGACTTACTGGCTGACCAGCAATTCCACTCATATGACGACATCAAGGAATGGCTAGATTTGTGAATAGCTCCAAAGCCCCAGTTGAACCATTTTACCGTAATGGAATTCGAGCTTTGTCAGAAAGATGGTAAAAAATAGTAGCTAGCGATGGGCAATACTTTCAATGAATCATTTGCGAACACGTTTTCATCATAAGGTTTCATTTTTATAAAAAAACAGCGAAAACTCAGTTGCGCAATATGTTTACTAATAAATATATACCCAGTTGATCCTTAATGAAAGGTAAAATAAAACCACGCCCCTTCTGTTATCTCCCATACAAATGACCGATTTAAGCAATCAATATATTGTTATATTCATTTTAAGGGTTTGCTAGAGTATGATCTGAGAATAAAAATGGATCTCAAAATTTCTCTACAAATAATATTAACCTGAAATGTCAAATATTCCATTTCAAGTCAATACAGACAAACGGAATGTCGACGGAAAATATCTGGAACTCAAATTCCGCCTTCAAAATTTGCATGGATTTTGTGTGGAAAAGGAACACCATCAAGTATAGGCATAGTATAGATATGGTATTTTGATTGATTTATAATGCTTACAAATATTTTTTGTTCTGTTATTTTTCTTTAATCTAAGGACTGATTCGTTACTTACTTTGTTTATATATAGTCTCTGTGTAACGGGGGAGACAAAAAACTAAAACAGCACCATGTTACGCATGCCACTAAAACCTTCCACAACAAGATTTCCAACAATCTGATATATTTACATATATCATTTGGTGCGGCAAAAATTAACCATTATTTAAACAATTAATCATCAGAAAATCTTCTTGAAACTTCGCACAGACTAACGTATTATTTTACAATGCTTCAGGAAATTTGACAAATCGGCTGCACCTTCTGGAACTTCTCATACAAAGGATAGATGTTTTCTCATTGTTTTTTATCCAGTTACACGAAATTCAATAGAAATGGGTACAATTTATGGTTTAAGTATTAGAAGCTGGGGCAAAGAGAGGCGAGGTTGAGCCTTCTAAACAAGTACAAATTTATCGCGGTTACAAATATTTGTGGAGGTTATGTTATGTATTGTTAAACATTTTTTACAATTTTAGACTGGTATTTACCTCAATCAGTATTACTTTTCCTACACAAAAAGCAAGCAAATGGAAGTTCTGAAGGTTTCGATAGCCCCGAGAATATGTGTTCTTCATAGGCAACGAAAAATCCCTTTGGGCTGCGACATTTCACATTTCAGACCAACGCAGTATTGTTCTTAAATAAATTAAGTGTTTGATAATTGCTTGTAGCAGGAATTTTGACATTTAGTGAATAACAGTTTAATCAACGAAGGAAAACTGCAGAATTGTTTGATAATTGTTTTAAACAGGAATTTTGACATTTACTGAAATACTGATCAATCAACGAAGGAGGATTTACAATCGAAAACCGCCTAATTTTTAATATGAATCAGTGTTAATTATAACATGCGTCATGGCAAATACTATTTTCTAATAAAAAAAACATTTCATAAGCCGATGTTGAAACCGCCGCCAATCGCGCCGTCCCGTCCGACAATTTTATATTGGCTTCTAACTCCGTGAAGGAGTTCAAAATCATTCAGGTTTTTTACGAATGAGGTATTTGGGCTTAGTTTGACAGTTCCTTGTTTGCAATCAATATAAATGCAATCAATATAAATGCATTGGCCAGGCATGTGACTTCAGAGAGTATGACTGTATTATAAGCAAAAATAGATTCTATTTCAATTTGTGATAATAATATAATAATATATTGTTTTATTTGGAACGTTCCAAAAGTCAGTTATTACATTCTAGTGTATTTTTCTCATTCTTTTGCACGTTTCTACTCGTATTTTGGCAATGTGCGCGTTGCACATGTTTTCTTGTCAATGGGTGCATATACGTGTGAGTAGTACGTGCGGAAAATGCAATTTTGGATTAATGTACAAATTATAAAAATTTACTATATCGTTTGAAACGAATTAATGAATAATTCTACCAACGTCATTTGAAGAAATTTATTTGATTTTGAATGGTACATGAATATTATCTTTAAATTATTATTTAAAATCGCTTACTAAAAACTTATATTTTATTATTCCATAAATTTGTAATATATAGGCCTGTGTCAGCATTTTTTTAGTTATAATCCCGTAGTTACCTTTTTCAGATTCCGATCGATTTTATTAGTTCCCAAAAGTGTGAACATTCCCAGAATTGTGGATTTGATGTGTCAGCAAAATGCATATAATAAATAAAACCAAATATTTTAAGCAATTAAAGTAAAAAAGAAACCAAATTGAAAAGTCGCACAAAATTCTTACAATTGTGAATAGAATTATTCATTAATTTGTTGTTTCAAACGATACAGTAAATTTTTATAATTTGTGCATTAATCCAAAATTGATAAACAGTGTCCATAATAAAGCAGATGCTTTAAATTTTGAATTTTATTTTAGTTATCTCTTTTTCCACCAAATCGCAATATATAATAACAACGCTCATTCAAGAAACAACCTTGAGGCTTGCGGTTTTTCTCAATCTACCTTCACAAACTTGAATAACTTCGTTAGGAAGCCGTTTCAATCCATACTTTCTGGGGTAAAGAATTGAAGTTTCTGAAGGGGTAACGCCCCATCATAAATTTTGAAGCTAAAAATAGCCCTTCGTGTATATTTGATAATTCAGTTCCATCAAATTTCTATGGACATTGTATTAAACTCACAAATGAAATTAAATAAAAATTCCCTGGTTTATAATTCCTAAGAAGTCATAGATCTCGTTCTTCAATCATTTTTGTTTGCAATATTTTAAATTAGGAAATAGACTACACATAATTGTCTGATTTGGTGAATTTGCATTATTCTACCCGTGATTTGTAGGTTCATTTTATACCGAACAAATTATATTTAATTAGTATTTTTTTAGACTATTGTTTCAAGTGTGAAAGAATAAGGAAGAAACATTTAAAATTGCATTGATAAAGCGAGGGCAACTGAAAAATTTATGCGATGTGAATTTCGATGACGATGGCGATATTTGTATAATACAATGCTTCCTAAACTAGAGCGTTTGATGAAATTATTATTTGCTGGGCAGGGGATGTCTGAAGAGCAGAGTCTAATCCTCCCGCTTTCACTAGCTTTATTAATCAGTATGAAATATTGCGAATTATCAATTTACATGAATCAGTCATATTAATGCTGAATTATGAGTAAAAATGTGTTTAACCGAATCCAGAATTTTGTGTGCGAACATGATGGGCTTCCAGCTACAGTCCTAAGTTAGAACGTACAAATAAATTACAGTGTCCAAATTTTATAGGATGCTAATACTTCAAAAGTTGAGATAAAATGGTATTTTAAGGGTTAAGGAAATTTGTATGGGGTGTACCTGAAGGAATGGGGCAAAATACCTCTGTGTCTTCAGTTATATTGAGCGATCAATATCATATGACATAATGATTTTAAAAATGACTATTTTTATCAAAATAGTCTTTTATGTGCTAGGAATTATTAAATCTTTTTAAAAAAAAATGTTTTTTTTTTTCAGAAAATTATTAAAATTATTTCAAATGAAAAATAATGCCACGAAATCCGAAACGTTTGGAACTAATATTTTTGTACCTTCACCCGAAGGAATGTAGGAAGCGTTTAAAGTGTCATATGTGTTCCATTACTTTTTGAGCCAATTGCCGTTTGATAAATTTGTGTGTAAAAATAGCCAATTATACACGTAAATCATATCAAAACTTATGTTAGCTTTCACAGATGAATAATCACAAAATGCGTAACTTATCAAAAACTGGAACAGAAATTTTAGTCGGGTGAACTGACATACAAAAGCATGTAGAGGAGTGTCAGATGGTGCATAGTAAATCATCAGGTCCTTATCAGCAAATACTCCGAATTAATGTTCTGTACTGCGTTTATTAAAATTGAATGAACGATATAAATCCAAAATTATACGGGTTAAATAAGGTAATTTGTATGGGAGATACCAAAAGTGAAGGGGTTATTCTTTAAATTTTTTTCATACTTTACTACGCATTGCATTGAATGTTGACTAAAATCTAAGGAGGAACCAGAAGAGGCGAGACAATCAGAGTTTAGCCGATCGGGCTTCCGTCATTTGCTATTTTGTGAGCGGAGTCGCCGCCGAATTAATTGGCTCAAATCGGCTTCAATAAGCCGCCGAAGACATCGGCTCGGAATTATGTTTCGATGTATACAGTTATCCATTTAGTGGTTTCAAAATCGCCGGTCAGCTGTTAAATATCTGCCATCTGAAGTGTTATTTGTTTAGTGAAAGATTTTTTACGAATATGGTTCGGTTAACAACCGAAGAACGTGTAGCAATAATTAAAACTTTCTACAAAAGTGGTGATTCATGTGTGGGCACTTTTCGTGCATTACGAGATGATTATGGTCGTCATAATCGACCTACTGTGCAAGAAATTGGCAAGGTTATAAAGAAATTTTTATTATTATTTATAAATTATAAATTATTTATAAATTTTGCAGATGTGGCGCAATGTACGAACTGCCGAAAATATCGCTTCTGTTAGTGAAAATGGAACATATATTCCGAATTTCAATTCAGATCGCTATGTTCGTATGATAACCGACTTTTTTTGTAAGCGTAATTTCACGTTTTTATCGTCATGATATCGCACAAAATGAGTGAAAAAGTAGTCGAAAACTACTCCAAAATGATCCACTGCTGCAACCAATCCAGAGGGGTCATATAAATGACATCGTATTTCGTACATAACGGCAAGGTCCAAGTATTGTAGTGAAAAAAAAAAACGTTTCATCCAAACCATAGCTTTATGTGTGTCTATTTATTTATCTTTACTTTTGAAACCGAAAAATGGATAGTCCGGTATTTTCGAAATGAGCTGATATATGTATACGGTGTAGGCATTACTGAGTAGATTAAGAAACAGTGATTAGTTTCGTGTTTTGTAACCCCCGTTTTTTATGATATAGAACACTTACAGTCCTATGTATAAAAAAAGGAGTTAAAGAGAGAAACGGTTGAATCTTCTAAATATGTAATTACTTATAAATACGTAGAAACTGTTTGTGAACATTTGTATTACAAATTATAATTTTTAATTCTCTTAATTCTTTCTAGTTTAAGGTTGTATTCACCGCAGGCAAGCCCTTCTAAGTAAAATACATGCAGGTGAAATTCCGTTTACACAAAATTTCCATTGTTTAAATATTTAACTGCTAAAGGTTTCCGTAGCGCTGTAAAAATTGCCAATCAAGAACAAGTAGCAAAGCCGTCGCTGATATTTTAGTATCGGCTTTGAGTTCTGGAGACAATACGGTCCATTTTCATTTTCAGACATTATGTAGCCGACCTCTAAATGTGTACTACCACAACAAAGTTTAATGCAACCATAGAAAAATTGAGAATTGAATTGAGAACACGTGAACAAAGTCGACCATTTGCATGGAAGATACCGAAAGGGGCTTGGTTAGCTGCTCGATTTTTTCAAATTTTATTAACAATTATACACGTATTAGGTGTTGCAGAGATAGAATTGAATTTTAGAAAATCGGTAACACTTCCTTAACAAACCCTTAACGTATTCCAAATGTGACTGAATTTAGTGTGAACGAGTAGAAGACCTGATGAATATTTGAGATAAATCGATGGTTTGTATGGAAGTACTAGAAGAGGCGCGATGACCCAATCAATTTATTCAGATTACAACAAGAGTTATGGATCGAAATAACAGACAAAAATTCAGGCCAGTGCAATTTACGAATTAGGAGTTACAGGAGGAGAATTGGGATTTTGGGAAATCGGTCAATTTGTATGGGAACTACCAGAAGTTGGTTAGTTATTGTGTCTACCAGCAAGCCAGGCAGACTGATATCGCTCAATTGACTTAAAGCAATTAAACATATTTGGTCGAAACATACTTAATACCTTAGACGTTTACTTCTGAGTGTTAAAATATTTATAGAACTATAAGAAATACAGTCCATTATTATAGTATATTTTGAAGCGGAACTATAAATGGTCCTTCAGATCCGTCGGAGGAAGTACGGAAAAGCTATTATTTGAAATTATTAGCAAGAAGCTAATATAATGACCAGCAAATAAACGTAAATGCATCATCACACACAGTTTAAAATAAGGAGAATGCTATTAGGTTAGGTCAGTGTAGCAGTCCGAATAGACAGTAAATTGTGATACCACGGAAACCGGAGATATGGACGTCTGTAGTTTCCCCCGTTGAACCATCCTGAGTGCCTCAAAAATCTCTTAAGTCGAACAATATCTATATCATCCATATCTCCTAGGCCCCTAAAGAAATAAGAGAAATAGATAAGAGAGAGAGAGAGAGGGAGAGTGTTCTGTGGACTCCTCCTCCTCTTCATCCCCACAGCTCCTGCAGAAGTTACTAGTCGCAACTTTCAGTCGCATGTCTTCCAATCAGACAGTGTCACGTCATGACGGATACAGGTAATGATACGTCGGGTCTTGATGGTGACAGCAGTGCGTGTGAACACTCCAGATCTAGGCGAGCCCACATCTAAATATGGTCTGTCTGTAAGGTTGTCCCAAGTCTTGCCAGCTCATCTGTTCTGCAGTTCCCTGGTATGTTCCTGTGGCGCGGCACCCACATAAGGTGAATGTTGAAATGCTGAGCCATCTCGTTAAGAGATCTGCGGCATTTCAGAGCTGATATTGAGTTCAGGAAGACAGAATCCAGCCCTAAGTCTTTAGAATAGACCCCGAAACTTACGTGATTATTTCATTTTGAGCCGTCAGTGTAGAAGTCGACACACAGTCTTGTACCAGGAGTTCTATATTTCCAAGTATCTATATGGTATATGGTACTTCTTGTCGAACAGTGGTTAAGCCTGTGTGTAGTCTACAGTGCCTATTATGTTAGACACCATGTTAAGTATCACATTGTGACCATAACCACTGTGACAGCTCTCTTAGTCTTACTGCCGTAGTTGGGGCAGTCTGCATACTAATTATGTCCAGTGGTAGTAAATGCAAAATTACATTGAGTGCATCGGATTGGGTGGTGCGGAGCGCACTCAGAATGGCCATCCTTTGGACCTTGTCGAGCATCTTACAGTATGTGGACTTTTCAAGATACTTCCACCAGACGATAACTTCATACAACTTTGTCGGTCTTACTATCGCAGTATACAACCGGTGAACAATGCGAGGCTTTAATCCACATTGTTCCCCTATTGCCCTCTTACACGCATATAGCGCCACTGTGGCCTTTTTCGCCTTGTCCAGAATTTTGAGTTTGAAATGCAGCTTCGTGTCTCAAAACTACACCAAGGTCTTTTGCACAGTCCACAAAAGGAATTTCAGTATCTCCCAGGGAGATAGGATTCACAGGTAGATTCTTGCACCTCCCGGTAAACAGAACTACTTCGGTCTTGTTTGGATTTACTCCGAACCAAGAGAATATAATTGGAGTGTTTAACTATTTGCGTATAAAGTATCAAAAATTTGTTGTAAGAGTTGATGACGTAAACAATTTCGGAAGAAGTGTTGAGCTTAAACATCCACAAGAGATGGGTAAATTGTGAAAAAAGAGCAATAGCTTAGAGTACATATTATCTTTATAACCTTTAAGTTTAAAAAGCCAAATGACAACTCCACAATTTAGTGGTACTCAACTTAAAACTTTAGTAAGAATACAAATTAATAGCATGAAGAGAACGAGCTGCTTCATTTGAGAATGCAAACGCTAACATTTCTAACATTGCACCGTATGCCAAAGTAAAAAAAGATCGAGTTATCCATTCTGTTTATACATTATTTCATCGTTGTATGGCTAAATATCACTCATTAGTTAGTTGTCTATTTCAAACGGTAACGTTGTTCGTTGCATTAAGAGAACTATCGCTCTTAGCAGAAGTCTTATACGACATATAAGAGTACTATGAATGTGAGATTTCCATACGTACATTTGGGACAGCTATTTAAAGAGCATGCTTGTTGATGTCCAATAGTGCAAAGAGTTCCATTACCCAAACACTCTTCTTCGCTAAAAAAAGAGAATCATTACCGCCTATTCAATAACATTTCTGCTCAGGCCATTGAGTTAAACCGCAAGTGCCAATGAAGTAGAGCTTCAAGTGAAAAACAATAAAATGTTGAGACAATTAATCGAATTCAATTATATTAAAAAGGAAATTGCATCAAAAGTATATTAGAGTCATTAAGATAATTGAAGCACATTGCACGCATAAATCACAAAGCTAATCGCATCTAGATCTGTGGGATTCCGCCGACGGTAGGTGGAGTTCCCGTTGCCTGCTTACAACTTTGGGAAACTTATAGAAATTTCTTTAGCAGCGTAGGAAAACGCGGAGAAATTATATAAGGTGTGTTTCATATTTATAAGGCCACCCATAAATGAAACAACCATACACACAAACTTTGCGATTTGTGCAACTAACGGTACTTTTGTTATTGCGATAATTCTGTTTTTAGCGCATTTCACAATTATAATTCAATTAGTGAGTTTTTAAAGATACAAGCGATAAGATAATTATTATTTTTGTGAAGAGGTGGTAAAATTCAATAATAAAAAGGACATGTCGCGAGAAAAAAATTTGACAATTCAAAATTTAAAACTACAAGTTGGGGTTTCGAGGAATGTGATAAATTTAAGCGAAGGTTTGGAAACATTTCCAGCGGCTTATGGTCTATTTGCCAGATGATAGCAGCATAACTTAGTAATTAGCTATAATTACTACTTTCCAAGTTACTTTTTTTTTATAAAGTTAGCTGAGAAATCAATTCACCATGGCTACGCAAAAATTTTATATTTTTCTCAGATCAAGTGATAACGTACTGTGCAGAATTTTCCATTTACCATTTCCAGTTTGGAGGTTGAATTAGGAGAAAGTTAGAAGCTGAAGAAAGTTAGTTCAAACATATGAATCGACAATGACTTCAGATGATCCGTCCTCAACGGAACCTCGGAGATCATTAACCATTTCAAAATTTAACACCTCCTGTAAAACCTGCAAGTTGTGTAAGTAAAAATTTTAACTTTCACAGAGACACATGTTCTCTGCCATTGAGGTAAGGCAAATAAAATTGTTAACAGATTTGCACCGACCAATGATAATTATTCCTTGGCATGGGACGCATGAAAACAAACGTATACTCACAAACCAGCAATTAAGGAAGATTTTCCAAATCGAAAATGTGCATCCAGAAAAGAGCAAATCTTTAAAAAACTTGCAGTACATCATCAATGATGCTTTGTCTGTATTACGAACGTACAATGTTTCTGTGAAAGTATGGGAAAACTCAATAGAAAATCGTAAAGAAATGCCGTCATGGAAATAGCTGAATGACTTTCTTATTAAGAGACTGAATTTCCTTGAATCTATTTACAATATTGTTAGACGCCTCAAATTCTAAATCGGGAAGTTTTCACATTAAATCGGACAATCCATATCGACCGTGTAAAGCTTGTCGTGAAGATCATGCGCTTCAATTTTGTACAAAATTCAAAGCATGGTCACTAAAGCACAGAAAAGTTCGTTGCTGACAGCAATATTTGCGATAATGGTCTGTCATACGATCATATCTCACCAAGATGTAAAAATGAGAAAATTTGTCAACGCTGTCAAAAGCGATATCATTCTCTTCTGCGTTTCAACTTTCTGCTTTTGGCCAACAAGTGGCAGAATACCAAACTAGGTCCATTACGCCTCAAAATCGCCGAGACTAACCAAAATCGCAGTCGCAAATTTACCATATTGAATCTTAATATGACTATCAGCATGAGGCAACGTCCTTAAATTGTCAGGCTCAATCATATCCCGTAGAATCTAGGGAGAGCAATTCTTCCCACTGCACTTGTAGAACTGGTTCACCTCGGAACTGTTTTCACCATACGAGTCTTCATAGATCAAGGGTATCAAGAAATATATAATATAAATATATCAAATAGAATAGTAAACAAGTTGCTGATTCCAACCACGAGGAGAAAATATCGACACAACAGTAAATGTCATGCTCTTCTAGTCTTTGTTAGACAATCTAGATCTAGCAGATCCTCAATTTTTTAAAGCAGCCCCAATTGAAATGCTAATTAGAAGCGACCTTCTTCCAACCATATTAAAGGCGGGAGTCGAAAAGAACATTTTCGGTGGAATGTTATCGCAAAATTAAAAATTTGGTTGTCTACTTAGCGGGCCTCCAATATCCAAATATGTTGGGATTTTTGGCACCTAGACAACATCTGAAGGCGATTCCCTCAATGATGATTTGAAAAAGTTTTGGAAAAATATCAGAGAGTGATCAATGGTGCGAAGAATTTTATAAGGAAACAACTACTCGTCGAGGCGATGGAAAATATGTTGTTAGATTATCATTTAAAACAACATTCCCTCTTGAAATTTCAGCAATACTCCAAATTTAGCAGAGGAATATTCATAAGTATTATTAGAATATGAAAGCTTGAGTCATATGAAACCAACGGTAGCCAGTGAAATTTACAATGACACAAGTTACCTTTCTTACTATCTACCTCATCAAGCGGTTGTAAACCCCGATAGTAAATCCACAAAGTCCACAAATGGCTGATCGTAAAATGATATCTTACATACTGGTCCGTCGTTTGAAAATGCCATTTTAGAAGTCATTCTTTAATGGCGTTTTTTTTAAGAATGCTTGCATGACTCCGTAACAAAAAATGTATCGTCAGATATTTGTTCATGAAAAAAAACTGTCAGTTTCAGAGAATTATTTACTGGAATACTTCTGGTGGGTACACCCAATACTGTAACTTTTGGAGTTAACTGCGCCCCATATTTGACAATTCGCACCGTTATACAATCGTGCAACGATCACGAGTGAACCCATCCAAATGCTGCAAACATAGTAAGAAATAACACCTATGTTGATGACATTCTCCCAGGAACACACTCTTGAAGATACGAAAAATACGTTGGCAAAAGTAATGGATTTGCTGGCATTGGGAGGATTTTTACTGAAGAAAATAACGGCAAATCACTATAATTTGCTGCAAAATATTGATCAAGAAAATCTTCTAGATGAAAATTTCCTAAGGTTAGAAGAAAAATTTCCTAAGTTCGACTAAAACTCTGGGCATTCGATGGAACGTATTAACTGATCCAAATTCACGGATTCTATGACGCCTCGAAGAAATCGTACTGTGCATGTATCTACCTATACACAACTTGGTCAAACAACACGGCATCATCTTATTTATTGTGTGAAAAACCAAAGCTGTTCTTTTGCAAACAATTAGTTTACCATGATTTGAGCTTTGCGGCCCTGCTGCTAACTAATTACTGAAATGCTGAAGCAAGGTTTCAAATATCAGCCCATGTAACATATATCTGTGGCCTGATTCCACAATCGTGTTGTCGTAGTTAAGTAAATCACCATATTGCTGGAAAACTTTTGAAATATTGGAGAATGTGGGTAACGCAAATTAGAGGCATGTATCGAATTCTGATAATCCTGCAGATCTTGGCACAAGGGGATGTAATGCAGCGGAACTGAAAACATGCAAGCTTTGGTAGTATAGTCCTGAATGGCCCACGAGAGACTCTTCGTGTTGGCCCAAGCCAACGATTCTTAAAAAAAAGTTCCCTAGAGAAGAAGGCTAGAATATTCTATGCCAATACCGACCATGAAGATGTTTTAGAATGGTTTTCATGTTATCAATTTGAGAATTTTAAGTTTCGTTTTTCGCTCCTTTCGAAATTGTCGCAATAAAGAAAATAGTAAGTGTCATCAAGATTTTATAACAACTGAAGAAATTTGGTTGTTAAACACAGACTGTTGAAACTTGCTCAAACTTTATATTTCCGTAATGAATGTCAAGCGCTTGAATCGAAAATGTCAATAAGCACAAAGAGCCGGTTACTGACACTTAATCAATTTTTAGATAAAAATGGGTAATGGTCGCTTAGCGGATTCAAACTACAACGAAAAACACCCTATAGTAATCCCACAAAAATCTCGCTTATGTAGAGTGTTTATCGACTTCACTCACAAAATGTTATTACATGCCGAACACCAATGCATGTTACGTGTTATACGTCAGGAATTTTAAGTAATACGTTTAAAAAGCGCTGTGAGGCACTGCATTAGTAATTGCAGAGATTGCACAATCATATCATGACCACTTTACCTTGTGAACATTGTATATTCCCACTTTCATTCACTAATACAGGTCTTGATTTCGCAGGGCCTTTCGAACTGAAAACGTCAAGAACCGCAAAGCTCCAAGGGATATGCAGTTGTCTTTGTATGCACATCTACCCGAGCTGTTCACCTTGAAACCTGCTCTGTATTAACGAGTGATGCATTTTTGGCCACAACGTTCCTCAGATAATGAAAAAAACGTTGTTGGAGTTAGCCGTTTACTGTTTGAGGAATATAAAAATTTCTTAAAATCAGAGCAGAAGTCTTTAACTGACAAATATGGTCTACATGCATGCTCGTGGCATCTTATATCCCCTCACGCTCCTCATATGGGTGGGTTATGAGAGGCATCAGTGAAAAGTATAAAAACTCATCTGAAAAAGGTCGCCGGCAATATCAAATTTACGTTTGAAGAGTTTTCAACGTTTTTGGTTAAAATAGAAATTATATTGAATTCACGTCCTATATCCTCCATAATAACGAAATGATACCATTAACACCTGGTCGTTTACTAAGAGGGACCCCACTAGTTGCTATCCCACAAACCACTTCAGAGGATGTTTTTCGTCAGAATAGATGGAAGCGACTAAATATTGGGAAAGTGAATATGTGGCAGAACTACAGAAGAGATATATGTTAATGTAAATCTGCTCAGAAGAATCTGGCACAAGGCGATTTGGTTGTCATCAAGGAAGATAACTTACCACCAACCAAATGGCGCCTTGGAAGAGTTGTCAAAACAAACAAAAAAAAAACACAAAATGGCCTAAATACCCGACCGATAGTTAAACTTTGTATTCTGCCAAATAATTAGCAATAAGTTATAAACACTCAAATGCCATTCTTTTGTATATTTAAACCTTAATTTATTATATAATTTATATACCGTTTGTGTCAATCCAGCCATTTGATCCGGGTATGTGCAATTTTTAAATATGTGACAGTAGATATTGTGCATAACTGCATAACTACTCAATGGCAAAGGAAGAACGTGACACCGTACAAAAGCCGTACACGTCCAGCGCTCATTTCATCAGTACGTAATATGGGTCATGATACCAAACAAAATAAGCGTTTCGTCCAAAAACGCTTAGGTGAACGATCAAGCATGTATGTTTTTTACGCCACTGCACTTGCTCGAGTTCTCTTCTATGAAGAACGAGATATAGCGCGCCTCATGATTAATTTTAGTGTAGCACATACTATAATATTGGAAAACTTGGTTCGCCTTCTACTTTTGAAAATTGCAAAAAGAGACAATCAGGAATTTTGCACCATTAATTTGTAGTCGTTCTACGACTACTCTGCCAAAATAAAAATCACAGGTGTAATTAGAGAATAAATCAATACCCCCTTGCCAGCTACTATGAAGGAAAAACGATTGAAAGAAATCTACTACCATCCTCATTTCTTCAAACCCACCAGCATAGAGATCATGCTGGGTAATGATCAGAAAAATAAGACAATAAAGCAGGCTTTCTTATCAACAATGCCTATTGTAGAAAGCACTATCGTTGGATGGGTAATATCAGGAGATTGTGAATGTTAATCATCTTCATGTTGCAAGGTGGCCCGCAACGTTGTGTTCAATTATAATGAATTAAGAACATGAAAATGAAAAGTTTATAGAACTAGAAGTAATAAGCTTCCCATTTTTATGGATTCTCGGTTTGATGGAAACCTTTTATGTAAGTTAGATAAAAGAGGGAGAATTGTGTCTGAGTTGAGTTGCAATTACTCACTGACTTTCTATTATTTTTCTTACATTGGTTTGCTTAATTTTAAATACTTAAAACTAGCAATTGTGCTAAGTGCGCATTTGTACTGGGTGCGCGATTATGCTGGGAGCGGTATCCATGCGCTGTTCTCATGAATTGTGCTGACAAGGATATTTGATCCAGCAAACAAATGCGCGCATTTTGCGCGGCAGTGGCTTGACAGTTTGTCAAACCACAGTGGTTACTGTTCTGTGTTAACTTGTATGTTCTAGCAACAAAACAAAGCTTTTATCTGTTTACATGAAGAGTTTCCAATCTTCCAATTACTGTTATACTGAATAAAAAACCGATGTTTAGCTCACATTACTTGCTACAACGCATCATAAGTTTCTACCTCTTTTTTGAATAAACTTTGAACGAGTAAAAATACTCAAGCTGAAATAAAATTGAATTACAAATATTAATATTATCATATTTATCTTTTATTTTTGGTTCATGAGCGTTGCGTGACAATTGCGCAAAACTTATAGCAAATCTTCTTCTTAAGTGGCGACTAGAATAGATATCCTTATCTATAATACGGCGCGCGTAGAACGTAATTCCAAGCGCTTCGACCTTCTGCGCTTCTCCTACAATTCGTTACACCAAGCTTCGACAGTATTTCAAAAGCCTGGTTCTTTCAACGGAGTTTTAGTCGACCTCCCTCGGGCTCTTCCATCGAGTTAGTTGATGAAAACTTTCCGTGCCGGAGCATTTGGTTCCATCCGCACAACATGACACAACCAACTCAATCGCTGTATAATGCGTTAGGATTTACAGGTTTTTTGTTTGTCGAGAGGGGGCTTTATCATTGAATCGCTTGTTTAGCTCATAGTAACATCTGTTAGCAAGCAATACAGGTTTGCCCATATTCGACGGACCCATGTTTTTTAAAAAAAAAATCAAAGAAAAAAATAAAAATTTGGCGGTTGGCAATCTTATTCATTTAATTTGTTCTAAGTAGATTTGTTTACATCAATTTTTGAATATGATATCTCTCAAATGGCCGCCTCTGGCTTTGATGGCGTATTGTGCCCTTTTTGCAGCATTTTCCATCGTTTTCGCCAACATTTCGGCCGGAATAGCGGCTATTTCTTCACGAATGTTGTCCTTGAGCTCTTCCACGGTCCTTGGCTTGTTAACGCAAACCTTTGACTTCAAATGTCCCCACAAGAAGAAGTCAGCGGGCGTCAAATCGGGCGAACGCGGTGGCCAGTCCAAATCACCACTTTTCGACATCAAACGGCCCGGAAACAAATTCTTCAGAAAATCGATTGTTATGCGACTTGTGTGCGGTGGAGCGCCGTCTTGTTGAAACCAGAACTGCCTCATACGCTTTCGACGAATAATTGGCATCACAAAATTGGTCATCATGTCGCGATAACGCTCCTGGTTGATGGTAACAGCATGGCCATTTTCGTTTTGGAAGAAAAACGGCCCAATGACCGTTTTCGCACTAACGCCGCACCAAACTGTGACTTTTTCGTCATGAAGAGGCAATTCTTGAATCTCCTGAGGATTTTCAGTGGCGTAAATACGGCAATTTTGCTTATTTACGGTCCCATTCAATGTGAAATGGGCTTCATCGGACATGATAATTTTGTTCCAAAATTGCTCGTCATCATCGGCCATTTCGATGACTCGTTGGGCCCATTCCAATCGACGAGGCTTGTCCGCAGGCAACAACCTTTGCGTCAATTGAATTTTGTACGGGAACAAATGCAAATCAACGCGAATAATCCGATGTAAAGTGGACCGAGCCATGCCCAACTGCTGAGAACGGCGTTTTTGGGATGTTCTTGGGGACCTCTCAACGCTGGCTCGTACGGCAGCGATATTCTCGGCCGATCGCCTTTTTCGACTTTTATTTGGCCTCTTCGGATTAGAGAGAGCCTCACCAGTCGAAAATTTTTCGTATAAACGCTTAATGGTGTTCTTAGAAGGCGCACTTCTCACATTTTTTAATATTTTAAAAGCACGTTGAGTTTTCACAATTGACTTCTTCTGTTGAATGTAAATTTCAACTATTTCAGAGCGCTCGCGTGGCGTGTATTGTTCCATGGTAAAAATCTGCTTGGACTGACGCTTCAAACGCGGTATGTCATTAAGTGATCTGACATCTCTGTCAAAAGTTATGGCGTTGCCAGATGGGTCCGTCGAATATGGGCAACCCTGTACTCTCCTCTTTATCTCCATGCTGACATCATTCATTTCGTTTACAGCGGAACCGAGGTAGATGAATTCTTCCACCACTTCAAAATTATAGTTGTCAACGTTCACATTTCCAACAGTATGTTGAAGAGGTCGCACGATATACTGTCGCCCTGCCTAAATCCTCGTTTGGTGTAAAAAGGTTCGCTAAGATCTTTGCCTATCTTTACTGAAGACTTCGTGTTTGTCAGCGTCATCCTACAAAGACTCATACAGTTTTGCCGTATCGGACTATCAAATTCAGTTTTATAATCGACGAAAAGATGGTACTTGTTGATCTGTTTTTCTAGGGTCTTCTCCAGAATTTGTCGTAGTGTAAATATCTGATCAGTTGTTGATGTACCAGGTCTAAAGCCACACTGATAAGGTCCAATCAGGTTATTTAGAATCGACTTTAGTCTTTCACATATTATACTCTATAGGACATTATAGGCAATGGGTAAAAGACTGATACCGCGATAGCATTTACAAACACCTGGATTGCTTTTTTTAAACATAGGGCACAGTACACTCCTATTACAATCATCGTGCATGTTTTTCTCGAGCCAAATTGCATTTAGGAGCTGATGCAGACTGTTTATCAGCTCATCGAAAGCAGTTTCAAACAACTCTCCTGGCAGGCCATTAGCGCCCGCAGCTTTGTGGTTCTTAAGCCGCAATAATGCTCTTTTGACCTCTGTTTGGCTCGGAGCTGGGCAATTTATGCCATCGTCGATAATTGGGGTGATCTGATCACTCGTGCTGCCATCCAGGATTAAGAATTTATAAAAATACTCTCTGCATACTTGCAGCGCATTCTGCGTATCTGTGACCAGATTTCCCTCGCTGTCCTTACAGGAGAGGAGCCTTGTTCCATACCCTGTATTTCTTATTTTTTGGTAGAATTTTTGGGCTTCACCTCACCTTTCTATTTCCTCACTCTCACGCCCTTTCCACAGCCGCTTCTTCCGCCTAAGGAGTTGGTGCGCCTCTCTCCTCCTTGTACCGTTCCCTAACTGCACGCGTTACAATTGGCTGCAACGTTGCCTTGTATGCAGCATCTTTTTTCCCAGACACTATGCGACATTCTTCGTCGTACCAGGGCCTCTCTGAGCGCGATTTCACATACCCAAGTATTGTTTTTGCAGCATTTGTCATAGAATGCGCAATGTGTTGCCGCTGTGCGTCAGGAACATCAGGATCAGGGGCGTTTACTTGCAGTAGTTGTGAGAGTTTGGTGGAGTAGGCTGCAGCTATATCAGTGGTATGCAGTCTAGCGACGTCCAGCTTCCTTTGCGCCTGGTTACAAACATTTTTTGTTCTGCTTAATGTCGTGCGTACCCTAGCAGCAACCAGGTGGTGATCCGAGCCAATATTCGCTCCACGAATCACACGCACGTCCATGACACTAGAAGCATGCCTGAATCCGTTTCCGGAGGTGTTACCGTGTGGATTGAATTTTCCGACTGTTGGACTAAGAACATCTTCCCTTCCTATTTTAGCATTAAAATCTCCCAGAACAATTTTATAGTCGTGTTCTGGGCAGCGGTCATACGCTTCTTCTAGACAGTCTGTTGTGACAAATAGTTCGTAAGGTGTCACATTATGGTCACCATTAGTGTAGGGCGTAGCTGTAAGGTTCTGTTACTTGAGAATGGGAATCAATTTGATGTCGCAGCAAATTATTATGTTGTTGCGACATCCCAAAAACTGAAGTAATTAATGCATGTCAATGTTTACGGTGCATTTATTTCGGTGGGGATTAATAATCATTAATTAATAAACAAGGAAAGTACGAACGTGTGTCAATGGTTTTGCACTAACGTTGCGTTTTTTCCTATGCGAAAATATGTGGTTGTTTTTGCTGACTCTTATTTCTGTGCAGTATTTGGTTTGGTTCTCAGTCGCTGGCGGTAGAACACATTATATTTATGATATAAATAAAGATGACACACCAGGTGGTGGCGTCAGTTAATGCATCAGAAGAAAGAGATACGTGTTATTCCTTCCCCTGAAGGTATATTGCCTTCTTGTTTTCTTTATTCCAGGGTCATTACCATAAGTGCTCTTGAGCATTGGATCAAGTGCGCGAGCTCGCGCCTTTCTGAAAATAAGCAAACGGGTATCACGTCAGAGGTGATACGCGTCATCAATTCACATCGGGCTACCCAAAACACTACGAAAAAACTCTACAAAAATACACATTTTTGGCGCGGCCGGGAAACCCTGTTAGGGATACACAACATTTTTTGGTGTTTCTTGGCTTAGCACCTCTCTGACAGCCAACCTACAGCCGTCTACGCATTTGTAAACGTCCGTTTGGAGGGTCGGGTATTGTTCACCCCTCAAGGTGGGCACCAATGACTGTACAGTTTTAACTAAGTCCACTGCCGACATTATCTCAGGGACTTTTCCACTAAACTGAACTTTTCTACTAACTTCTTCAGAGATTAAGTCCAAGAAAAAGAAGACGGAATGAAACTAATATCTATTAACGGAGAGGAAGAAAATAACAATTGGCATCATATACGAGGCGACAACGAGATCAGCAAGCATTCACTCTACTAACATATTAGTAGTGTGCGAAATTGGTGGCCAAAAATGTTGTGTTCTTTCCTATACACAAATCGCAAACCGGTAAGTGCGGAACCCACCGGCTGCGCCAAAAATGTTGTATACTTTTGTAGGGTTTGTTCGTAGTGTGTTGGGTAGCCCTATGTGAGTTGACGACGCGTACCACCTATGAGGTGATACCCGTTTGCTTATTTTCACAAAGGCGCGAGCTCGCGCACTTGATCCAATGCTCAAGAGCACATATGGTAGTGACCCTGGAATAAAAAAAAAAAAAAACAAGAAGGCAATATACCTTCAGGGGAAGGAATAACACGTTTCTCTTTCTTCTAATGCATTCACAGACGCCACCACCTGGTGTGTTATCTTTATTTATATCATAAATATAATGTGTTCAAACCAAATACTGCTCAGAAATAAGAGTCAGGAAAAACAATCACATATTTCCGCATAGGAAAAAATGCAACGTTAGTGCAAAACCCATTGACACACGTTCATCATTTCCTTGTTTATTAATGTGTCAATGCTCCCGTAACATAATCCCCACAGGGAAAAATGCATCGTAAACATTGGCGTGCATTAATTACTTCAGTTTTTGGGATGCCGCAACAACATGGTAATTTGTTGCGACGTCAAATTGATTCCTATTCTCAAGTGACAGAACCTTACAGCTACGCCCTGCACTAATGTGTCATAACATAACACCTTACAAACTATTTGTCACAACAACTCATAAAATGTGTCTTTGGTCTCCTCGTCTTTCTCTTCCGTCGGGGCATGTGCACAGATCAACGTGAGAAAATATATCTCGCTATGATGCGGATAGTGGATATACCGTCACTTATAGAGTTAAACCGCGAGACAAGGTGTTGCAGTCTCTTTCCCACAACAAATCCTCATCCGAATTCATACCTTTCTGCGTGGCAGCTATAGTAGATGTCACAGTTTTTTACGCCGAGCACATACCTGTCCTGTCCATCGCATCTCGTGGATGGCGGTAATGTCAGCCTTATATTTGTCCAGGACGTCCGCTAGTCGGATAGAGACACCTTCTCTGTAAAGGGTGTGAAAATTCAAGGTGTACATCTTTAAATCATGGTCCTTATAACGTTTGCGGGGGTCGTCAACATTAGGGGGTACGTTTTATTATTTTCTTCGGTATTTTCATGATAATTTCAATTTAAGATGAGCGACTTATCAGGCCACTGCATCCGGTTCTAGTGCTGGGGCTGCCAACAACCACTAGGCTGGTGAGTTGAGTTTCAGTAACAGAAGTTACCTACTGGCCTAAGACGCATCGGTGTTAGTGTGTCATTTAGGTTTCTCAACTAGTCGAATTCTCACTTTAGCTACCATCAAACGGATGACTGATGGCATTACCAGGGAATACCTGCCCGAAGGTCGGAAGTCGTGAGCTGTTTGGGAAATTCTGCAGAGGGATCTGGTTACTCCCAAGTGAATAACAATCAGAGGGCCCAAATTAGAAATTTCCCCATTTCATTATTATATGTATAGTAAATTTTGAAACGGAATTACACACTAGGTGATAAGTTTTTTTCGGTATCAGATACATACCTTCATTTCTCTGGGTGAAGGCATATGCGATGAGTAGGCCATTCACACAACAGCTTATGAAATTAAGCTTAACTTTTAGTACCAATTTTCCAACATACTGGTTTGTGTTAGTTCAATAGGTCAAATCTGTTATTGAAAAAACACACAAATATTTTGCTCCCCGAATTCCCCGCATTTGCTTAAATAAACAATATAACAAAAAAATTAATGATTAATTCATTCATTTAATGTGTTTTGATGAAATATTGTGTCTTCGTTCAGATTACAAAATTGATTATCACTATGAGCTTCCTATACGTAACTACTATAATACACTTTTGTACACACATGTACTCTAGCTCAGATAGTGCTTGCACGCTCCTACTTATCTCTCTTTGTCGGCTTGTGCACAGAATGATTTTCTCATCTCATCTTACGAGTTCTTACGTTGTTTTGCTAGCTTAAGTTTTAGTCGATGTTCATCAATTGATCGGATAGCACAGCTAAAGCTATAACCTGTATTGAGCAGATAAATAGTAGTGAGTGTGCAAAACGGAGAACGAATACAATATGAAATCTTACCTGTTATTGCTATGGATGGGAATCCTTGCTATGGTGACGCATGCAAGGGGCGACGGGTTAATAGAAGTGTTCAAATGGAAGCAAATGGATTTCTATAATCGAGGAAACAGACCACTGTTAATGGCTCAGCCCCAAAATGTTCGCAAATCAGGCAAGGCTTTTATTTATTTACATGCAAGTAGATTTAATTAGTCAACTTAATATTTAATAATCACAACTAATAAGTATCAATATGTTGTATATAAATACATACATTTGTATGTACGCTCAAATGGGCGAGCGAAAAACTACAGAGAGGGTACTAGCACTAGCGGAGATTATTACTTACCTGCATTATTTGTGTACGAATGTTTGCGATTCTCAAAGTGGCATAATCTTCGATGGCATGTAAGGTCAATGTTAGTTGTCGCGCCCAAATACAAAGAGAAACGTAATTTTCAAATCCGCATGACTTGAAGTTAAAATATCAGAAATCAGATATTCCAGGAAAATTTTACTAAGCAGTGAGAGAAAAAGCGCATGAAGTAGATTGCTCTGATATATTAAATCCTATTTAAGAAAATTTGTAAATGTAATGATAATTGTAAATCAAAATTTAAACTAATGTTCTACATCTTTCCACCCTTGCTTTTGTAACAAATCAGACTAATACTTTGCCATCACCGCAGAGTAGAGTCCAATACAACAACAGCATTATCTCTGGAACTACATTTGAGACAAATAGAGCGGCCAGAGAGTAAGCTAATATTGCTCTATTGCCTGCTCTCTTTGTTCAGTATTTCGTTAATTTTACAGATTTTTGTTTATATTTGTACAGATTATGCTAATCTAAATATTAACGTGCAAAAACAATCATTAAAAATCATGTTATTAAAAAAGATCCATATTGCGAAAGAGAACGTGAGCACATCAATCTACGCTCTTGAGCTATCGATAAGACTTGTCAAAATTCGCTCCAGAGACAAATGCGGCCTACGTATGTAATTTTGGTCTATGTTATCAGTTTAGACTATCGTTGAAATTCTTTGATCGTATAGATCTTATTTACCCATTTTATCATCAGATTTTATTATCAGGGTCGCAAAGACCTGCCAAATTTATTTAATTCAATCACCGAATTATTTTTCGATGCGTTACGCTATGGCACTCGTCTTCCGATTTACATTTAAACTATCGGCGACTGAATTTAAAAAAAAATTAATTAATACAAATTGTATGCATATTTGAACTATTAGAGCTAAGCAAACAGAAACAAATTCTCTTGCATCTCATGAAAGAAACATTGCAGAGCTTCTCATATGAAGTGAGCTTTTACACACATACTATCCTTGACTCATTTTTAGATTCATTGAACGGGATCTATTGGAACTATTAAATGATATGATATGATGAATATATATGTATGTACAATGGGGATGGTAATAATTTTATATGGTTATATTTCAATTACGTATGCGTAATTTTTCCAAACCAACAAGGGATAATTGTTTTTACCTCCGGTGATACTTTTTGCTTTTCCTAATAGCTTACACAATATAGTTTAAACTCAACGAAATACAGCATGAGTTTAAAAAAAAATCAATTTTACAATGTTTGAAGTTTATTATGTGTGTTTAATAATAAAATTTAGAGTAATATTTAAAAAAAGGTTCCTTCATGTTCCGTAAATTTCTATTTTGTTTTCATTTTATATTTTGAAAATTTTTGGGTTGAATGTTTGCTTATTTTTAGAAATTTTCAAATACAGTTCATGTTTTTATTATCCGGTTAATATTTTCTGTTATTTACATTTTAAAAATTTTCAGTAATATTGCAATTCAATAATTTTGTAAAATGCATCCTATGTATTATTATATATTTTAATATTGTTATACATATTTTATTTATTATATATATTTTAAACTTAAATTTAAAAAAGTTGCAATCATGTTCCGAAATCTTCAATTGTTTCAGTTTATATTTTGGAAATTCTTGAGTAGAATATTCTATGTAATATTTCGAAAACGTATTTGTATATGAAAAGTATGACGCTTTTTTGCATGAAAAGTGCTTATGAACGTACATTTGTATGTGAAAAGTCCTTACGAAGACATTTTGTTATATAAAAAGATGAATTCATTGTTAAATCCCTTTGATAAGATATATTTCCTGTCCTTTGAAGATATATTTCTACATGTAATGTGTCTGCAAAAAGTGGGTACTCGTATGAAAAATGGGCAAATATAAAAACATTGGTTTCTAGACAGTCGGTGGTATTTTATGGCGATTTCAGCCGATAACATCAGCGGGTTGAATTGGCCGCAAGATAGGCGGCGACGAGTAGCTAGTATTTTATCGGTCTAAAATGTGATAATATGAAACTCAAGCGCTGGCCAAATTATACCCCAGTCATACATATGTGCGTACATTATTTAAGAATGGCTGTGCAAATTTTTGGATTACGTCGTGTTTTTATTTACACTCGTATACTATACATATCTCCATGATTATCTTTTCCATTGTACTCCGTTTGTAGCTTTAAAAAAAAAATTATATGAAGAGATATTTTCAAAAAAAAAATATGAGTGCGGCCCGAGAACTAGCCGACCTGACGTATAAATGGTGTCAGTAGTTTGAAAAAAAAAAAATATATATATACGTATATATATTTTAGTGAAAAGTAACCTTATGAAACATATGTATGTTTTAAGTTTCTAGGCGCTACGTTGTTTAGTATTTTTATTTGAGACATCAAAAGTAAACGATCTCAGTGAATTTGTAGGCAGATAAAATTGGTCACCGTTATGTAATTCAATATTTCCATTCAAAAGGTCTCAGTTCAACCAGTGTTAAGCTAAGCTAGATTCTCTTCTGGGAGAGTCTGCTTCTTCGTTTACGACAGAGTTTAAATGAGACCGTACGAGCTGCCAAGACGACCAGTTGAGATGTCCACGCCAGATTCGGTTAAAAAAATCCATAAAACGGTATTGGATGAGTTAAACAAGATATAAAAGCTATTGAATATCACTAGAAAAAGCGTGTCGAGCTAAAAGGAGATTATATTGAAAAATAAAGAAAAATTTTCCCAACTTGTTTGTATCTTTTTAAATTTTGTTTAATCACGAGTTAGAATTACTTTCTTCTTGGGACAATTCAAATTTTTGAAATGTTCTAACTTTTTCGGCCGCTACTTAATTAAAAAATAAAAATATCGCTATAATCTCTGGCTTCACTGAACCTGATACAACAATATCGTTACGAAAAGCCAAAAGATCACGTGATTAGTGACTGTAAAATAGAGTATTCAAAAAAAAAAAAAAAAAAAAAATCGAAAATTGTCCTTTTTTATTTGGTACAAAACCTATGCCAGTTTTTTAAATATTACCATATTCGTATAAGCGGTTTCCCTTCGTTTGCACGATTTTTGAAAAATTACTGAAATATGTGAAGAAATTCTTGACGATAACCACTACATTCAAATATAGTCAGTTGCTGGCAAATTTCGTTTTGACTATAATTTCATAACTTACTGCTGCTGACAGCTCGTCAACAGCTTAATGCACACATACCTTAATAAACGGTTCTCCAAATAAGTCGGATCGATTTTGAAATGAAATAAAACAATACTACTTCTGTGAGGTATTACGAAATTCTTTTTTTATGTAAGCCCATGTCCGCTGCGGCTTCACACGGAGTCAAAGGTCGGAGAAGTCTAATTTTCAATGATTGGCATGTTGGTAGTTCTATACTATGAAAAAAATGACCTAATTTCTTTTAATTCGCACAACATTGTGAGTCGCCTTTCATTTCATTCGAGTAGAAGGCTGTGTACGAGTTTAACAACCATTTTGACTGTCACATATGTAGGTCGATGTTGACGGCGTCTGGCAAATATTTTGTTTATTATTTAATCACTGATGCCAAATCACCTTGTTAAATTACGCAATTGATAAATGAATGATAAACGGCGGTGGTCTTTCAAAGTCGATACTGCAACATTTGGTGGCCAAACTCGAAACGATAGGTTCTGTAAATAAAAAGCCAATCCACGTATGTCAAAGGAATGTCAGATTAGCCGTTCTCTGTGAAAGTTTGCAGTTGCTCAAGAACTCGGACTTTCGCGGATTTCAATTTGGTAAATTTTTCATCGGGATTCAAAGTTAATGACCTTACGCTATTTGTTCTTTGACTGTACTTGTAGAGTTTGGTAGTGGGGACCAATTTTAACTGAAAATTCCTCTCTAGCGATATGGATATTTAACAAATAAAATTGCCGTGTATGAGACGACAACTCACTCGAGCTTCTCCAGATGGCAAAGTATCCACCAAAAGTTTTCGTCTGGTGTGGATTTTGGCCTAGCGGTATTATTGGTCAATAGTTCTTCGAAAACGCTGTTAGTGAGGCCATCACCGTCTACAGCGACTGCTATATATCAATGATAACCATTTGTTATTGTCCCAAATTGAAAGATACGGATGTCAATAAGCCACAATCGACAGCCGCCCTCAAAGTCAACATATCGGAGCAATCTCTCGAATTCAGCGGGATCAATGCGGCAAAGTTACTGAAAATTGGGCCTCTTGGATCCGTGCTATTGTGCGAAGCTTTGGTGGGCATTTGAATAATGTTGCATTTCAGACACAATGGCATTTTTTCAAATAAAGAAGAATTTCGTTAATGCCGCTTATTTTATTCATACGATGTAATTTCTCTGCAACATATTGCTACCATGTCTATATTGAATATACAGTCGGAAAGGTATACTACCTTGTTTTGCCGCCATTTTGGTAAACAGTAGTCTTGACAGTTCATATTTGGCAGTTGTGAAGTAGAGACGTGGCAAATTTATTATGGAAAAATATTCGATAAACCAACGTGATTTAATCGTTAAAACATTTTATCAAAATCAATCATCGATGACTGTAACGGTAAGAAAGTTACGTGAAATTTTTGGGAGAAACAACGTGCCAACGAGACGCACTACTTATCGTGTAGTGGGTGATTTCAAAGAAAGAGTGTCTGTAGCTGATAGGGCCAAGCATGGATCACAAAGTGTTCAAAACAATCCATCAACATCAATTTGACGCCGTGCTCAGGAACTTGGTCTTCAAAGAACAACTTTGGCCACAATTTTCTACAAGGATTTGCATTTGTTTCCATTTAAGATTCAGTTGACACAAAAGCATCTTCCACAAGACCATTTACGCCGCCGTACATATGGCAATAGGATGTTACAGCTCGCCCATGACAACCCCGATTTTTATGACAAAATCATAATGAGTGACGAGGCACATTTTCATTTGAATGGATATGTGAATAAACAGAATAGTCGGTTCTGGGCAATGGAAAATCCTCAAATTATTCATCAGTCACCTTTGCATTCGTTAAAAGTGACAGTCTCTATGCTTTGGGCTTGAGTAACATGTGGTATCAACAAAACGGTGCCACATCGCATATAGCCAGGATTACAATGGAATTACTCCGAGATCTCTTTCACACCAAATTGCTATTTCAAGAAATGTTGATGTTGATTGGCCTCTACGGTCGCCTGATTTGACCGCTCCGGACTTCTTTTTGTGGGGATATCTGAAAAGCAAGGTTTATGCAAACAAACCAGAAACGCTTGAGCAAGTCAAACAAAATATTCGTGATGAAACTAAGCAAATATCGCGTAAAATGTGTGAGAATATAATGAAAAATGTGCTCAAAAGGGCATGCATTTGTGAGGCTAACAGAGACGGACATTTAATAAAACATTTATCAATATAAGATCCATTCTCTTTCATTTAATCAAAAATTATACACAAAAAAGTAGTGTACCTTCCCGACGGACACCCTGTACATGTGTACTTTTTTAAAAGCTTTTAAAGATGTAATATATTTCTTTAAAAAAAAACATTTATTAAAATTGTTGGTTATTCACCCAGCTTTTGAACCACCTGAAGTCAGCAATTGTGATTCTTTCATTACTTTTGGTGGCTTCTTTTTTGCTGGCTCATTGTCAAGATTGTTCTCATATAACTTTTGATTTTAGTCAGCTTTATAGTAACTTTAATCGACTGAAGATATGCTTGGATATATTTTTCATCGACATGTTGTTCTTAAAAATTATTGAGTTGAACGCTATAGCAAATGTAGGAAAACTCTAAAAGGAAATTCACAATGTTTATTCATCACATTCAATAATTATCGTGTCTTTAAAATATATCTTTTTTAATTTGCTTTGATTCTTAGAATCGCATCCCTAAAATAGTATCAGCATAATAATATCAAACACTACTTTTTTTAGAGCATTTCTTCGTTCAGCACATTTCATTTAAATCACCTCAATCTTACGCGACAGTAAAAACGATCACGCGTCCATTGGAAAGTCTACAATTAAGTATATGTGTACAATTAACAACTTTCCCGGTTTTTTTTTGATTTTTAAAATTATCGGAAATATTTGGGTAACATTTCACAATGGGTCCATAACTGAATCACCTCCTCTAAATTTGTTAAATTCAATTAGTGATTGGTCTAAAGGCCAGATTTATTTCGAAAACATTGACAAAACTTTTTGAAAAAAACAATATTTCAATATTTTATTGTTTAGTGAAAAATTACTGTTGTGGCCTCTATAGCGGCTTTGCTAAATTCGTGTGCTAATCCATCCGCAAATAATCGATTTCTGCTGTACCTCATTGCAGTTTTGATTTCTTAACAACAATTGTGCTAATGACAAGTTATCGTTGCATTCATCACATTAATCACAACCCGAATTCAATGACCTGGAGGAAGAATTCCTTATTTGTGCTATTTGCGGCCCCTCAACCCAAACTTGTTTTGGCAATGTTATTCCATTGCGGATTGAATAGACTTATAATAGATTTTTTTATGTTTAAACTGGCAAAGTCACTTGACAGGAGCAGATATTAATAAACCAGAAGGCTGATAGGCGCAATTTTTTTTTTTTTTTTTCAAAAAAGCAGATGATCCGATAGTTGGCAAACAGTTTGAAAATCAATCTGCGAACAATATTATTTTGATTTCTTTATCTTGCAAAGCCAGTCATGAAAGATCTAAGATACCATCCATGCTTTTGTTGAAATATCGTAATGAAATGGATTATTAAATACTGCAAAATACTATCAATGTTCATAGCTGTTGGAAGCAGCTTTAAATAAAGATTTTTCGTACGATTTTGTTTAGCTGGCGGCAGATTTTGTCACTCTGCAATTTATAACTAAGCGATTCATTGAAAGTGTTTTGAAACTTTAGTTTTCAGAGAGTTTTTATGGGGAATATACTAAATGTTTCTTTCTGTTTGCTACAGCTAGAAATATTCACCTGAGTCTTAAAGATCTGTGTTGATTTCACCGTGCCTGCCCACGTTTCTGTCGAATACACGATAGAGACTAAACTGTTTTAAAGAGGAAGTCGAAATTTGTCACAAAATATCTCATAGTAATGGACAGGTTAAATGCTGGCTTGTGACCAGTTGTCACATATTATATAGTCATCTTGTTGGAAACATATCGCTTTAAAGGGGATTCACTTTCAGTATAGTTCTAGAAAGAAAAACTCTTTCGACAACTTGATGGCAACATTCACCAACCATACTACGTTTAAGCAGAACTTGGACTTGCACTAACAGTTCCACATAAGGTACAGTTACAACATTGTATATAAAATTGATATATCATTGTATAGCAGTTTATGTGTTGTAAATGATTTACATACGATTTGCAGTGTCAAGGTAGAGACATATAATAATTATATTAATTTTAACATGGTTTATTTGAACCAACTTTCAAATATAAGAGTAGTGGAATAAAAATTGTAGAATAAAAATCATGGAAAATGTTGAATGTACTGTTTGAATGATTGAATAGTTCTATTTTAACAAGGTCTCATTAATGTGGTATTGCATAATAAAGTTACAGAAAAAACTAATATGAACTGTTTGGTTTAATTGGCTTGTTGCACAGTGTTTACAACAATTTTTGCCTCTTTTTCAGTTGTTGTGTCAAGAAATTCGAAATAATCAAACATTTCCGGTTACTTGAGTAGTAATTCAATCACGGAGTTAAGGGGATGGATGGCGCACTAACAAACCGAATGTTTGCAAATAGGATTATATCCGTCTAACTAATCTACTAGTGTGTCATTCCCTTTAAGAGTTAATGCAATGCAATAGATTCGTGAAGCAAATATATTTTAAATTGGTGTAGTACTTACTTGGGGTGCAATCGTATGTGTCCAAAAAGTAAGACCAATTTTCAATCCAAATTAGGCAGGTATATCGAATCGCAGCAATATTTTATTCCATAAGTTGATAAGTTGTTTGCACTAAGCTTGGCTTCCACAAAAAAACAATAAAGACTTTATCAAAAATTGGTCACTAGTGGCATAAACAGTTCAAAGAAAGACGAGAACAAGTTGAAGCTGAAGAGCAATAAGGACGACCATCAACCTTTACCGATGAAAGTCATGCCCAACAAGATCGTGATTTAGTGCTCAAAAACCGTCGGTTAATAATTAGGGACTTTGTTGACGATATTGGCATTTCACTAGGATCATCCAAATCTATTTCAAAAGGTATTTTGAGACTCAGGCGCATTAAATCTCTACTGGTAATAATAACACTATTATTTTGAAAAAGGCCATCACGTTAAAATCTGAGAATGTTTTGACTACCAACACGATTTGAAATTCATTGTTATAGGAACTAAGACTTGGGCCCATGCCAACCATCTGGAAAAACCCGAATAATCGAGTAAATATCGTGCTGTCAATGTTATGTTGACAGTTTCCTTAGATTACCGCAGAAAACTGTCATGAAGGCCTTACCGGAAGTTGACTATTTGACACGCTTCGAGAAATGCGAAAAAGGTTGGTATAAGTATATTGTAGTCGGAGATATTACTTTGGGAGCAATGAAACAGATTCAACTCATCCAAATAAAAATGAAAGAAAAAAAAAAATGATTTTGCTTTTTGGGCCCAGTAGTATCATTAATTTTGGTCGCATTCCTAGCTTTGGCTGAAATTTGTTACCCAAATGGCAAGAGAATTAATATTTTTATTCCCCATAGAACTTCCGGGATTTTCCAATTTTTCGGGGGAAAGAAAGTAGGGAAAAATTAATTCCCAAATTCTGGGAGTTCCCAGCTTCGAATTACTGCATAAATTGCTACATTTTGGTAAAAAAATAAATTTTTCTATATTTTTATTGAAGCTCGATAAAAAAACGACGGAATATTGTCCAATATGTACTCGTATATGAGCATGATCAAGCTCAACGTCCGTGTCAGTCCCAATTAATTATTTCTCTGATGTTTACTGTCGAGTATCAGTAGCCAACTTAAAAAAAGACAAATATCGTGCAAGTGGCTTACCGTCGGAAGGAGTTAAACCCGCGTTAGACTGCTTGGCGGAATGAATTTAAATGTATTTGATCAATTGAATCTTCAATGGTAGAAAACAAGGATAATGTCTATGATATTGCTCCGACTGATCGACGAGCTTGTTAAGATTAAGGGCACATTACAACTTCAACTTCCACAAATGGATGAATATGAAAAAACTATCGTCAAGATTGGTGCCACTGGTTCAAAGCCTTGGTTGAGCAATATATCTAGTAAAACGAGTCATTTTGAAAATTATCCTTTGGTATTTTTGAATAACGTCGCTCTCAATTAGGGTGGTTATGATGGTTTTCAAAAGTGTCTATCAACTATCATCGCGTATTATTACTTAATAAATAGTTTTTTAAAGGTGGGTTCTGTTCATGTACGAGTATGTGAAAGTCGTTGTATCGAATCATAATGTAGGCAAAGACAAAGACAAACAAGATGACTGATAATGTGAAGGGAAAACTTGTAACCTCCACTTTTTACTGCTCCTAATTTTAGCTGTAGGGAATCGATAAAAGTATGGTAAGTGTATATAATATCTGAAAACTTTCTTCTCTACAGTAAAGAGAAGCATCAGAGAATTACAAGTTCGACTTGATTTTTATCGCATAGTGGAGGGGTATATAATAATCTATGGCCCGGCCGAAATTTTGTCGTTCGTCCAAAGAGATTATCAAGATATTGAGAATAAGTTTAATATTTATACGTACTCCAAATGAAACTTGGTTGCCAAATTAATTTATTAAAAAGCTGTGAGAGTTTTTCGCTGGATATCTTTATGTGCCATGTCATGATGTACATATATACATCTCATTGGTTCGCAGTGTACGGCGATTTGAAGATGATATTATTACACTTCAAGAAAAGTTTATTGTCAGTTTTGTGTTTGGCGAAGATAGTTGTGGGTTACAGCGTTCTGAAATACAAAAAATAAAGAGAAAATTCTTCAACTGAGGATTAGCCACAGTTCAATTCATATAACTTAGCAAATTTAAGCGGCCAAAAGGAAGGGTGTTGTGTTCCACCAATACAATAATAGGTCACACATATTCTTAACGACGCACCAGAAGCTTCAAAAGTTTGAATAGGAGACACCCGCCGTATAGTCCAGGACTGGCATCAAGGCATTATTACCTTTTTAAGCATTTGTTAAATTTTCCAGATGGCAAAAAACTGGCAGAAAAATAGGCTTATGAAAATGAGCTGGTTGAGTTTTTTACCATAGCGGTGAATTATGAAATTGCCCTCAAAACGAATAAAATTTAGCGAACAAAACGGTGCACATTTCATTTAAATCGGATAATCCCACTTAACACTAAAAAATGTTCAGAACTTTTTACTGCACTCAATGCTATAACTTAAGACAACAATGAATCCATTTCGTTCAACTATCTATACAATCACTTGTTGCCTCTTATTTACATGCGATTCCAAATCAAAGTGAGGGCCAAAGATGACATGCTCATTATTCTTCGTATGTTTGCCGACGTCTTTTTCGTGTATTTAACCACAACTTTGAACAGGAACTTACCGAAACAAGTTTATGCGAGTAAATTAATTATGCGGAAAGCATTCAACTGCTTTTGTTAAACTCCGCTCTACTGAATCTTGCTCAAGTTAACTCAATCGAGTTTCTATTCGAAACAAACAAATGTAATAAAGCCGGCACCCGTTTTGCGTCCATATCATTCATTAATATTTTGTAAATGTATGTATGCATAAGTACACAATAGCAACTGTACCACGAAGTGCACAGCCATATACGTATGAAGCTTAATAAAAAGGTAACAGGAATTTTTATCTTTTTCAAATACATGCTACATATTTGGAAAAGCCCAATATTTTTACAAAAAACACTGAAATTTTACTTAGGTAAACTGACTTGTTTATAACCACCTTCAAGCTTCATTTCTTCGCTGAAATTTAACAGGTTTTATCCGTGACATGTGTATGTATGTATATTTAGTTAACCATCCGAAATATGTAATTATTGCTTAGTTTCAGTCATGGTAAATAATAGGGAAAACTTCCACAGACTCTGAAGCTATGTTATGCTCAGCAATATATTAAGACGTCCTTAATTTTAGGTTAATGGAGCATGTGAATTTTAAATTACAGGCAAAGAGTCGATTTTGCTGAAGTCCAACATTTTGTTCAGGAGGTGTAGACTAGATGCAGTTATCTCATTCACTTGCACTCTCAAACTAATGTAGGAAAAAACGCAAATTCTTTTGTAAAACAAAAATAAAAATAAGGAAATTAGGGTTATTTCTAAGGAGATTACCTGAAAGGGAAAGGCTAACAGTACTTATACCATTGGTATTTTAAGCCTTGCAAATGTGTACTATAACTAGCAATTTATACATTCCTAAAAATCGCTTATAATTTTTAATGCATGTAGAATCGATCCATGCAAATCAATAATTACACAAACTTTTTTTGGTATTTTTATTTACACGAACATTTGGACACTGCGAAAATTTTAATATTGTGAGCACATTTTATCACTCACAGAACAAACGGTCTGACCAGAAATTTCAGTCAATTGAATTAACCCAACCCAATGTTCTTCTGTGCTGCAGCAAAAAATACTTCGAATTGAAACACAATAAAAGAAGCAAATTTTCTGAAATGTAAAATGTAGGGAAACCACCGATTTTTACTAAATCGGCCAATTGTGTGTGTGGCACCTTAGGGTATGTAGCAGTGCAATGCACGAGTATTTTCATTCGCAGTATTGAATGTCTGATGCGAGCTGAATCGAATCTGGGCGTTTATAATTTATTTAAGGCAATTTGTGTGGAAGGTGCCCGAGAAGGGGTGGCATTTCCGTCGATTTTTTACATTTACCCAACATTGTAACACAATATAATTCATGAGAATTTAAATACCTTCAGTCTACGAATTAGAGATTACGAAGGAAACCCAAATTTCAATAAATCGTTCAATTTGTAAAGGGAGGTATATGAATGGGCGTCGCAACGTCGCTCATTTTCGTTCTCAGAACTTAGATTACTAAACGTATGACATATAACAAATTTAATACAATCGGTTGGAAGACATGGAGGTAAGAAAAAAAAATCCCTTGCATCTAATGAATGAGACATGACAGAGATTCTCACATTCAGTGAGCTTAAACGCATTCTATTTTAGACTCATTCAACGAGACCTTCAGTTTAGCGCCGTTTTCGGACGAATATGGATCGTTTAACAACCGAAGAAAGCGTAAAAATAGCTAAATCTTATTATAAAAGTGGTGATTCAAATGTGGGCAGTTTTCGTGGATTACGGAATGATTATGGTCGTCATAATCGACCTTTTGTAGGAAGATTATAAAGAAATTTGAAGACACTGGAAGTGTTACATATGTGGTCAGGCCTTTTCATCATCACAATGTACGCACCGCCGAAAATATCACTTCTGTTAGTGAAAGTGTGGTGGATAATCCTAATTTCAGTTCAGAGCGCTATGTCCGTATGATAGCCGAGTTTTTTGGCCTGCAAGTGAAGATTATGAACTGGACGATATATGGTTTCAACAAGACGGTGCCACGAGACACACGACACGACCGATTTTGGCTTTATTGCATGAAAAGTTTTACAGGAAACGTAGTTACATGTTTTGGTGGCGTTAGTTGGCCACCAAGATCATGGGATTTGATGTCGTTAGACTTTTTTTGTGGGGTCACGTCAAACACCGTGTTTACGCGGATAATTCCCAAACGTTGGAGCATTTAAAAACCAACATTCGTCAAATTATCGCCGAGTTACCGCCCGAAATGTACGAAAAAGTGGCTGCAACCAATCCAGAGGCGATCATTTAAATGACATTGTATTTCGTAAATAATGGCAAAGTCCAAGCATTATAATGAAATAGAAACTTCATAGAAAACATAGCTTTATGTGTGTTTTATTTAACTTTAATTTTGAAACCAAAAAATGGATTACATTGTATGTACCAATTTAGCTGTGGGGTCGAATAAATATTTCCAAATTGAAAATATGTTTAAGTATTTGGTTGGAGTAACGGTCAATTCAGAAATCACCCAAGAATCAACTGTTTCGGACTCCTTGACATTTTGTATAAGAAAAGTAATTCTGCTTGAGGGGAATATCAGTATTAAATTAAAAAAAATTAAGAATTCAAAATCTACACAAATATTTGTTACGTCTTTAAAAGTGTTTCTAGTAATATGCATATTTTTAGGTGTTCGAGAAGCTTCATAACTAAACACGATTTCTTGATCTGTTCAAGCAAGCATGCACTATGTATTAGTTCATTACGAAAGTTTATCGATTTTTCGAGTATTGCAGCAGCATAATTTTGAGAAAATATCTTCTCGGTGACTTATCGAAGTCAAAAATAATTCGCTTCTCCCATTCAATCAGCCTAAATGGGCGGCCGGCGCGTGGGCAGAAGAGCGGCTTCTACAAAATAATTTTTGCAATTTCCAGCAAAGATCTTTTATCATTATGCAGTTTTAGGATAATTCCTCTTTCATTATTATCAATTTCTTTTGGTTTAAGACCCATTTCGATTTTCAGTTCGGATCAATCTGTTATTGAGTTAAAACAATTTAATTTAATTCACTATTTTATTATTACACACTTTTACGTTTTCACTAGTTTTGTGGAATTTGACGTAGTAAAATCTAGAATGGTATTGAGTTTTTCATAATTCATCAACAATATTTGTACGTTCCCAATTGCCATATTATTATGCTTTCCCAGGGCAGCAAACCAATTCCGAAGTAAACCATAAACCAAATCATCAAACTAGCTGACAAGCTACTAAACTGTAAAGGCTGGATTCTTGCACTAGCAACCAAAAAGCTAATGACAACGCGCCCATTTTTTGACAAGCGTCGGCCTATTCGGCTAGCAAGAGCATTACATTACTGGATTACTTTAGTTCTTATTTATTCATTTTCTTGTTTACTTCGTTCGATAAGATCCTAACCAAGAATACCAAGAGGAAACCAATCGTCATGGAATTATCTCATAATTATAGATATGGTTGGACATGGACGAATTGGCTCAGTAGTCAAAAATCTATCATGCAAAATCAAGTCTACCTATGGAAAAAGGACCTTATTCAATGTTTTCCGAAAATTTCTGCTTCTAAATGATAATTTGAAAGCATATATGTATACGAGTATATATTAAAAGCAATACCCTTTAATGGAAACAGGGAAGTGATTCGAAGGGAAGCAAGAAAAAAAGTAATGTGGTTAGCAATTTGAGGCGACAGACGATTATAGAATAAATTTGATTCGAAAATTAAAATTTAATAACCTCTTTCGGTTTTTACCTTTTAATTAGTTTTTGTAGTTCGTTGTAAATAAGAAATGGGATTTCTCATTTTTATTGGTGGCAACACCGAAGGAGATTCTGCCTAGATTCTCTAGGTTTCGAGATAACTCACTGAAACAAACAAATTACGTTCTACTTAAATATCTGTTCTAACAAGCCATTGAACCGGCCGAAAACTACGGTTAGAGTAGAAAGAAACCAACACAACATTTTAAGTGGTGGCTGGCTGCCTTGATTAAAATAGTAGTTTAGATTTATTTCGCTGGGTATTGCGTTCAGCGTTTCAGCTCTTGACACTTTCAAAAAGCGGGTACATTTCAAAAACATATATTAAAATTTGAATTAATTGTAATAAAAATTTAATATCAGAAAACTCCGAGGGGGAAAAAACGTTAATTGACAAAATGATTGTTTTTAATTATTATTTTTAATCACAGATCAGCTGTTATTTTGTATATGTTTTATAAAATTAGTGTAAATAGTGCACTCAGGATCATTGATACTTTAAAATCAAATACTGAGCATCCTCTTAATGATTTATATTTACATAGCAGGAATTATTTACTTTCCTGGTCAGTATCATGGCGTAAGAAGCAGCCGTCAAGCGCCGGCTGACAATGATAATAATGCATCCTATATTCCGTACAACAACGTTCCAATGGGTGTGACCCATCATAATGGACGACTTTTTGTCACGATGCCACGCAGAAGAGTTGGTATACCGTCAACGCTAAATTACATAGACTTGCGCAAAGATGGCAAGGATCAAAGTCCAAAACTAATAGCCTATCCAGATTTTGAGACCAACCAGTTTATGGTTAGTACCCAATAGCATATTTTGAAATATTTTTTATTTGGAATTATTCACATGCAGGCTAACTCAAACCGTTTAGTATCTGTGTATCGTACGACGGTCGACACTTGTGGGCGTTTGTGGTTTGTAGATACGGGAATGCTGGAATATCCAAGTAAGCATTATAACGTGATTAAGTGTATAACTCATCTACAACCATATTTTTTTTTCTTAGATAACCGAATGCAAATTCAAAGGCCTTCTATTTGGATACTGGACTTAAGAACCAATCGAGTGCTGCGCCGTTATGACATACCGCTGTCCGTAGTCTCCGAGGGCCGAGGTCTCGCCAGTGTCACCGTGGACACCGATAAAGGCTGCGATCAGACATTTGTTTACTTGCCGGACTTAGTGAATAACCAACTATACGTTTACAGGTGACTCGATTGAGTTAAATTTGAAAGCAGAGCTTTTGTAACAGTTTCTATTTGTCTGCTTGCAGTTATGAAAGAGATGCCATGTGGAGCTTCCAACATAATTACTTCAATTTTGATCCGGTTGCTGGGGATTTCAACATTGGTGGACAGTCATTCAGTTGGGATGATGGAATATTCTCTGTCGCCTTGGGACCCAAAGCCAAAGATGGTTCTCGCAGCGTTTTCTTCCATGCCATGGCCAGTAATAATGAATTTGTGGTTTCCAATGAAGTTCTGCAAAATGAAGCCAATACTCAAAGATCCGACCATGGTCGAGACTTTCGTTTACTGGGAAGTCGCGGTTCAGAACGCCAATCTACCATGCATGAGTACGATCCACGCACTGGCGTAATATTTTATGGTGAAATTCAGCGTAACGCTGTTGGCTGTTGGAATGGCAAGAAGCCGTTTACGCCTGCCAATCACGGCACCGTTGCCCAGGATTCCGAACGTATGATTTATCCGAGTGATTTGACGGTAAGTGGGAACATATCTATAATTTGCGGTTTTTCTAACTTTGGATTGTATCCACCAGATCGATGACGAAGGCACCATGTGGATTATGACAAATTCAATGCCCATTTTCATTTACTCCACATTGGATACCAATATTTTCAACTTCCGCATTTGGAAACAAAACACAGCAGTGGCAGTGGCAAATACTGTGTGTGCCTAAATACCAGAGTGTGGGAATCGGTAATAAAAAAATATGAGAAATATTTATGAACAAAAAGTAGCCCAACTAATTTTTTTAAGACAGAATTTGAAATTTCTACCGCTATGATCACAATCACAAATGATGACATAAACTTAAACTTAATTAAAAAATATTTAGAACCCGAGCAGCAGCGTTTTGTGATCTACTTAATGATGTCCATGATATTGCTCGGCATATTTCAAAAGTACTGTTACGATTACGATTTCAAAATTCGTCGCTTTATTCCTTTAAAATTGAACAAGGTTCATTAAAAACGTCTAAAAATCTTAAATAAAACATGTAAACACAAAAAAAAAACAATAAACGGAAATCCTCACAATTCGACCTATTTCTACCATAACCGAATACTCGACTTTCGTTTTAAACTTTACTTGTATAGTAAGCGAAATAACACTTAATGCTACCGGCATCCGAAGGAATGAAGTTATATATCAACTGATGTAGTAAAACTTGGCATTGCCCAAAATAGACCCCTTCGTCTTTAGGTACGTTCCATACAAATTGAAAGAAATTAAATATTTTTGCTGCAACTCCTAATTCGTATACTGCAGCGGCCTAAATTTTTGTCTACTGTATTGCTTCATAATGGTTGAAAAAATTCGAAAATATCTACCGATTACCCAAGTCCCTTCTGGCACCTCCGCCAAAAAGGACCGATTTGACCCTTATGTTTCTTAGGTAAATACCTTCAGTTGCGCTAAATTCGCTCAAATTTGGTTCACGCTATTTGATAAAGTAGGATGTTAACATTGCGCCTTCTGGTATTCCCCACATAAATTGGTCTATTTTCCGAGACTGAATTTTTCCTCTGTAATCTCTAAGATTTGAGAAAAAATTACCAACTAACTACGGTCCTTTTGACATCTCCCTTTGCGAATAAACAATTTAACCCATACATTCTTAGCTTAATGTCTTCCAAGCAGTTGCACTGAATTCATTAAAATTTGTCATACTTGCGTACGATGAAATGATGATGAAAATTTATCGAAATTTAATTTGTCCATGTTACCTCTAAATCGTTAACTGCAGTAACCGATTTTGTTATTGTCAATAACATTACATTGGAACGCTTGGTATGGCAATATGAAAACATTGACCAGATAAGCATTCCCTTTCTTGTAGCTCATCATTCGCTTGCACAAAATTTAGACATGCACACTGATTACCCTAAACACTCATTATTAGTTCAGTAAATGCAAATCCAATGATTGAAACCTAAATGTACTGTAGTTCCTTGATAGCGTACAGAAGAATGTACACTATACAATGTACAGTGGATCACAATTTATCTCATTTGAAGACTTCGGTGATTTGAAACCGAAGGCATTATATAAAATAAAGTTTGATGTCATTTGAAAGCAGAAAAGAAAAAAAAAACAGAAAAATCGGAACTAGTTTTCTGGAAATATTTATTGTTTAAAAGATTTAGAATAAAAAAACGCAAAATGCTGCCAAACTGCAAGTCAGGTTATACAATATACATATGGATGGTAAATAGGTTAATTTTAATATTTAGTATGGTAGTCTTTGTGGCCTATAAATGCTTTAAAGTATTTCGGTATAGATTTCAGAACTTTTTTTGGTAAAAATAGGTGAAATTTTTGCGAATATTCTGTTTTCAGAGCCTGTTTAAGGTAATTTTTGTTAGATATTTTAAAATTTCTTATGTTTTGTTCCTATATTGCCAATATTGGCAATAATGACGGCTAACTGTGTTGAGATTGCCAAGACTAATCTTAATTTATAATGTCAAGTTTGAAGCCGAGAGCTTAGAACTCGCCATCATTGAAAATTTTATTTGGTACAGATCTGCCTTTATTTTGCAAACGATTCTCATGAAAAAATCGCTCAATAATCTTTTGTACTGCTGAATTATTGACGTTTGTGACCCACTGTATATGCAATATAGTTGTGAGGTGAGGTCATAAAGGAGAAATATATTTTAGAGAAAAGAACCCGCTCACCTCAGATACTTTCCGTAGACTCCAGAAAACTAAATGTGTCCAATGTTTAAGGAGACGATTTATATTGCAGCTGATTTATATTGCGCGCAGTGGTGTTATTATAGAGGCCATTGCCATTGGTTTCATACAGCTAAAGAATGGTAAATAACATGGAATTGAAACAAAATGACACGAAATTTTATCAATCAAGAAAGATCGAACATACATAGAGATGGTTGGTTTCTCTATAGCATTCAAACTCTGTGGGTCAAGGACAAATTTCCAAATTGAAAATGTTTTTAAGTATTTGGTTGGAGCGACAGTCAATTTATCAATCGCCCAGAATGATGACGCATTTCGGACTCCGTAACAAAGCCATCTTCAGATGCCTTTGCCAGTTGTATATATTGGGTTGTTCGGAAAGTTCGTTCGATTAATTCGTTAGTTCACCATACGTCAGTTCTCATGACGTAGAGTTTCGTCAAACACTATCATAACTTGCTCCCACCCCCTCTCTAAACTGTTTACTATTGTTTACTTGTGTTCTCGTTCTAGTCGTGAGTGGTTATCAGGTATGTTCCAGATTCTACTTTGAAGTAAAAGTAGTTTGTAATCACTTCAATTTGACACTTGGGTGTTCTGGATTTTGCTTTTTACTTTTCATTTCTGTTTTGTTTTCGAACATCAAATCGTAGTGAATTGCATTGTTCTAGAAACTCCTTTTAGGCAAAAAGAAGTGGTTTAAAAATACTTTGAAATTTTATTGTGAAGCAAAAATTTTTGCAAATAAACATGTAAGTACAGGGTGGGCCATAAGGGTGTTGGCGGTTTAAATATTCAATTAAAAAAAAAAACTACGAAACATAAAAAAAATATATTTGTATTTTTAAAAAGTAGAAACATGGGAATTTTTAAGACTTAAAAATAATGTTGTCCAAATGGCTTCCCTCGGCTGCTTGACACTCTTGGAACCGAAGTCGCAAATTTTGGAAAACTCGTTGAAAAGTTGTTCTCGGTATTTTGTTACTTTCCTGAATAATGTTCCTCTTCAACTGCTCTAAATTGGTCGGATTATTCTCGTAGACTACCGATTTGAGGTAGCCCCATAGAAAATAATCAAATGGAGAGAGATCGGGGCTACGTGGGGGCCATTCAATATCCCCCCTTTTCGAAATGAGTTTTCCAGGAAAAACATTTTTCAGCAGTTCTATGGATACCCTAGCCGTATGACATGTGGCCCCATCCTGTTGAAACCACATCCTCGAGGTATTGCCTTGAAGTTCTTGCAAAGCTGGCACCAAAAAGTCTGCTAGCATGTTGCAATAATTGTTCGCTCTAACCGTCATCGCATGCCCTCTTTCGTCCTCAAAAAAGTATGGTCCAATAATACCGGTTGACGTTATCCCAGCCCACACGACAAGCTTAGGGCTGTGAAGTGGACGGTTGTTTCGAACATTCTGATCCATTTTCGCATCACATTGGCGCTTGGAACTTCACTTAAATCGTGTGAACCGTGTTCATGCCGATACAAACGTCGTGCAGTAATCACTGATTTATTGTTTTCGTAATACGCTCGGACAGAAAATGCACGCTGCACTCCCGTGTACGGTTCCATGGCGACTAAACATATCCCCCCGCAACCCCGTGCTGCCGAGAAATTGAAGAATTAAATCGCCAACACTCATATGACCCACCCTGTATAATAAATAAAAGTGGTCAGATTCCTTTGGTTGAATAAAAATTTTCCTTGTTTGAAGGGGGAAACACAAGAATACAACGCAGGATGCAATAATGCTACGTTTTATGCAAAACAATCCAGACCTGGAAAAAGGGGACCATGTAAAATTGAAAGAATTGTGGAATTTTTTTGCGGCTTAGTAATTTCCACGTGAGTTCCATCAATGCATCCTACTACACCGGGAATACCAAATTTTTGCATGAAGTGGTGCTTAGACAAATTTTGTTCATCAACTGTAATTTTCAATTTAATCCACCTAGGACAAATATATTTTTCTAGAACAATAAAATTTATTTATTTAAATTTAAATTTATTAAAATTTAAAATTTTGCAGGTGGTGCTCCGTACTAAGGCCACATTAGTGTCTTTTCCGACCCCTTGTTGAAATCCTCCTTCTGCTAAAAATCTTAATGTGGCAGCAAGTTGTAGTTCTGCCGGAATGGATGACTTGGGCAGTCTCAATTTTATGCAATGTAAAATGTTACGAAATGCATATTGTTGATACGATAATTTTGTAAAAACCTAATAGTTTTTATTAAAAGTATACTGAATGTACTTAAGTACATACATGTGTGTACTTAGGTAGTGTCGCCCATATCCAGAGGATTTGAGTGATTCCGCAAAATTCGTCTTTGTAATTTTGCTTGCGTATTCATTGGTTTGGTATACAGTGGACACTAACACCGCATTCATTATTTATTTATCCTTTATTTATTTATTTGTCATTATTTATTTATCCTTTAATTTTATGCCCAAAAAATCACAAATAGTAGATTTAATAACTAAATTTTATTTTCAAGTCAATATCAGCTGTTTACAACTTCTGTTTTCGAACTTCATTTCATATGAGAAAATGAAACAACAAACCACTTCATTTGCAGAACATCCAAAACGAAACGTTAACTTTTCAAATCGTATTTTCCTTTAATTCCACTACTTTTTTGGAACATACCTGCATAGCGTATTAAAAAAACTGTTAAAAAGTGGAAAAAATGAGCAAAAAAGACCATTTTAGGCATATTATGTTGTATTATTTCCGAAAAGAAAAAAACGGTTGCTGAAGTCAGCCGAAAAATAGTCAGTTAGGGAAATAGCTGAAATAATTAAATAAAAGAGCTCGGATTTGTGAGAATCTCGATGTGTAGGTACCACACTTTCTTGCCGAGGCCTCACACTGCCTTGCGGATCCGTCAGAAACTGTCAGACCTCGCTCCGTCCTACTATCACCTATTTCGCAGTCTAAACAACCACTTGAAGGATTTGAATTTCCATAATTACGAGGAAGTGAAAAATCGAATTGAACGCTTTTTTTCAGAAAAACCATGCGGGTTTTATGATACAGGAATTAAAAAGCTCCCAGAGAGGTGGGAAGAAGTTATTAAAAAAGGGAGAGATTATGTAATAGATTAAAATAATTGTTTTCTTGTATATAAATTAGTAAATAAATTTATTTTAAGAACCGAACGAACTTTCCGAACAACCCGATGTACCAACTTGTACCTATAAGCAGATTATGTATATGTGAGGAAGATATTACTCGAAAATTTTCCACTTTTGATTCACTGAACTCTTTCTATTCAATCTATCGGAGGATTGGTTTTCCTCACAAATTACCTTTTCCCTTATGGCTATTTAGTATAATTGTAAAAGCTTTTCCGAGCTAATTTATGATCTTATGAACCATACTCTAGCTTTTGACCTTCGAGGGAATGGTTTTGCCGATAATATTCATAGAGTATTGTTTGTTTTTCACAGTGACCGTGTTACTGATAATCTCTTAATAATGTACACGTTAAAAGCACACAATTTTAACAATACATTTGTTGGGCACAATTCAACAACTCATGTATATTATACGTGTTATTTTACTACAATGAGGCAGTGCACTTGTTACATTAACATCTTGTTTAATATCTACAGTGATGCATCGCTAATCGATGCATCAATTGCAATTTGGCAAGCAAATATGGAAATTGTTGTTTTGGAAAGAATATCTACTGCTCATATGTTTCAAAATAACTACTTTCACCTCCATCTTTTGAATGATGAAGTTATATTTAACACCCTATTGTCCTCCATATTCTAAGCTAGCTTAATAACCCTTTGATTGTCTTTAAAAATTAATATGGAATCTACTTTTACCAGGCCATCCGCCTCCATGTCAAAGTATTCACCAACCTGTTATTTTGGTTGATGTCCAAGCTACAGCATTTCCAAACACTTTATAAGCATCTGCTTGTTGGCTATTGATTGCCATTGGCAGCAAAGTCAGCATCGACAAAACCAGAAATCTAGCGGCAATACATCTTTCTTCTCGTTATAAATCAACTCCAGATCCTTGCGGGTGTAAGATATCGCATTAACCTGTTTGTGCTTCGCCAATCTGGTCTGTACATCTCCGTTCCGACAGTTTGCATGTACGGCACATCCATTTGAGCTATCATATTTCCATGTATAATGAATGTAGAATATATTGACTTGCTTTCTTCTGCAACAATGTCAGCAAGCAGATGTTTTTATCATAACTGACAAATTGTTCAAAAATTTCAGATTCATTTAATACAAATGAGTTTGGAAACATATTTTTTATTTCAGCATATTATAATTCACTATTTCCAACTAGCGGTAAATCTTCCACATGGAGAACGATATATACGAGATATGTTCATACATTACATTGCATTGATTACAGCTCCACGGAAATTTCTTTAAGGTGGGAATACACGACATGTATTTTACATATCGCATATCACTTTTACATACAAAAAAATATGCATGCCGTGTGGCCCCTGTCAAACATGCCATATGCACCATGCATCATGCAATACATATGGCAATTTTTGAAATAGAGCGTGTTCTATTTTTGTATGTAAACCGCATCGCCGTCAGCTGTTTTATTATAAACAACAAAGCGTCAAGTGTTCAACGACTACAAGAAAATAAAATAAAAATAATTTAAAATGAATAGACAAAACGCAAAAGTAAGTAATTTATTAACAATATAAATAAAAGTATTAATGATTGCTTTAAAAAAAATGGCTTTTTGTATCATAACAACATCAGCTGTTAATGACAATGTTATGTGGTTTACACATGCACGTTTGGCCACATAAAATTGAACGCCGCGTTTTTTAATAATTTTGACAGACATACGATAAACAGACGGGTCAAAAAAGTGACAATCAAAAAATGACAAAACCGAGAAATTGAATATTTAAGCCGCCAACACCCTTATGGCCCACCCTGTATAATTTTTACGGATTTGCGAACAATGCTTGTAGTTTAATTTACTCCTACCTTTCAGGAAGGAAGCAACAAGTTTGTGCAAATAGTAGAAATAGTAATGTGCTCAGCGTAAAGAGTGAGGTGCCGCAAGGTTCAATCTTGGGCCCGATTCTCTTCACTCTTTGCATCAACGATCTTTTTCCAAAATTTTTGTGTAAACCGTATGTCTTTGCTGATGATATTCAGTTGCTGTTTAAAGGGGATTACCAGTTTCTAGACGTTCTTCAGGAGAAAATTAATTATGTGCTTGTTAGGTTGCGTGATTGGATGTCGGAGAACAGACTTTGTGTCAATTCTTCTAAGTCCAAAGATTTGCGAGTAGTTTATATTGGCTTTAATTTACAGTTTGTGGATGACATGAAATGTTTGGGAGTCTTATTAGATGATAAGCTGTGCTTTGAGAAGCACATTAATAATGTTGTTTTAAGCGTTAACTATTCATTGAGGCAATTATACACAACTAATTTGCCGCTTCCGCTTTATGTGAAAAAGCAACTGCTTCATGTCCTAGTTATGCTTAGAGATATACTCTGCTGCTAGGCAAAAATATATGAAACTCCTTCAATTATCTTTGAACAGAGCTGTTCGCTACATCTTTTCCCTAAAGAGACGTGTACATATAACACCTTTTGCGAGTAAATTTCTGGGATGTTCATTTCCTGCATTTATCGATGTACGATTGTTATTATGTTTTTAAAAAATATATTCTAACCAATGTCCGCGTTTCCAATATGAAACTTTTAAATTTTGTCATTCCGTTCGTAGAAGGCAATTGTTTACTCCCAAACTTTGCCATTTTACAGTACGATCTTTTAATGTAAGAGTAGCTCGTAGCTATAATGCATTGTCAAATGAGCTTAGAAATTTAAATGTATCATACGCAATATTTCGTAATAGACTAATCTATCATATGCAGTTGACATGTATAGGTGAATATTTTTTTACATCTTAATGCTCGCATTTACGAGTGATATTTGTTAATTATTGGTTTATTTATTGGTTGATATTAAATATATGATTTTATGTAATCAATTTTTATTTTATATACATTTTTACATTTACTTTGGAGTAGTATTTATTTCAATTTATGCATATTGTGATTTACTAACCAGTTTGGAACTGTACAATTTTTAATTTGAGCGTTATAGGTAAATAGTTACTAGCTAATTTGATGTTATGTTCTAAGTTATATTTTGTTTTTGAATTCCAGTAGTATTTATTTTATGCATTTTGTAATTTGCTTAATATTGGCCAAAAGGCTTTAAATTACAAGGCTGTTTAATAAATGAAATGAAAATGAAATTGACATCATTTAACGACTGAACGCTTTTTAATTTAATTTATTTACAACTTGTAATCAGAAGCCTTACGGCCAGTTGAATATGAAATTACAATATACAACTATGAAGTGATATATATATGTATATGATATATAAATATGAATGAATAAACTAAATATGATTTCATAAGATTTAGATGACTGTTTTTATTTTAAAAAACATATATATTATAATGCTTGCGCCTCCTTGCGAAATCATTCGTTTTTACACATTCAACACGTTGTAGAAACCTGATTATCCCTAAAATAACATATTTAATGGATAAACCATTTCTTGTTCGAGTATCTTGCCAATACAACTTATTACCAAGTTGCATGAATAACTTTCATCTGTCCTATTCAAATTTTCGAAACCAACTCCTTCAATATTTTTATCCGGCAATCTAGATACATAATGTTACTTTCTTATATCTGTCTACATATATTGGGAACTTAATGTGACAATTATCCATATTGATATTATTATTTTATACTCCCTCTAATTGAATTTAATACTAAAATTTAATTTTTTTTCTAATTGATAATTTTGATACTTTTTTATTATTAATTCTGATATTATTTACGTTTATATTCATCTCTTGTTTGTTTGTTTAGTTGTATTTTGTAACTTCATATCTAATTGACCGTAAGGCTTCTAATTACAAGTTGTAAATAAATGAGATTAAATTAAATTGAAAGCTTTTTGTATCAGCACGGCCTTTCATTTTTATCAACTTGAAAATCTATCGGCAGCTTACAATTTTCCTGTTTTGATTCCTCTTCACGGGTTCAGATGTCTTATTTTTCTTCAAAGATATCAACTCTTCTTCTACCAGCTTGCCAATGCTGCTTATATAGTCTAGACGCAATTTCGGCATGACATTTCGGGTCCAAAATTATTGTCATTGCTTTTGGCAACCTAAGTAGGAGTGCTGCCGAAGCGCCACTGGACCTCTTTCTTTCTCAGCATCCACATCTTCCCCATATTGATCCCTGTTCTGCCGTGTTTTCAAAACTCAGCTTATATGGGAATTTTTACTCATATTTTACGTTCCGCGCAATTACTAAGTGTATTCGAAAAAGGAAAACTAAAGCCTATTCTATGTGACCAGATTGAGCGTTATCAGCGTTTGGCAAGTTCATAACTGACCAGATACTCACTTTACCGAAAGTCCTGGAGAACATCAAAGAGAAACATTTCGACACATACCATAAAGCTACTTACGACAATTCGATGCGGCAAAAACTATATGAAGCAGCAGCCGGCTTTGGCATTCATGTCAAAACTTAGTGTAACTATTTGGAGAGGGAGTGCGAGCGGCCGAAATACGTGCGCATTTTGATCACTAACAAGCCGTCTTCACTCTAACAAAAAAGTACTTGGCGTTAATCTTATATATCGGGCTTGGGTGACCGATAATAGCCCATGTTATTATTTAGTGTTACAAATTCAGAGTAAGAGTGTGAGCAATCATAAAGTCAGCACTAGTTATCTCATTCATATAGGCTGTACCCAATTTCAACCCGATTTTCCAATAAACAGCAGCACGGTGGTCGCGTTTACTAAGCATTTTGCCTCATTCGATTGTCGAAATATCGCTACTAACAGATAATTCTCTTTAGTTGAGGTCCTACAATTATGCAGTTTTCCTCACCGATAGTTCAGCAATGGAGAATTCTAGTGCTTGAGATTTCGTTCTTGGTGATCTTTTTGATAATTTATTAGAATTTGCAAAAAAAAAAAAAAAAAAAAAAAAAAAAAAAAAAAAAAAAAAAAAAA
>JAHXMU010026336.1:617826-691575 GCA_019455685.1 Philornis downsi | reverse complement strand
AAAAAAAAAAAAAAAAAAAAAAAAAAAAAAAAAAAAAAAAAACAAAAATAATAAAATAACATGGTAAAGCCAGCGACACTTTGTTTACAAATATAATAGTAATACATTATAATAAATACGACGAGATGGATGCAGGAAGATCGAAAGACTGTGTGTGAAGGAAAGATTGTGTGTGCGTATTGGTCGGACGAATGTAAAGACGAAATAATGCTGCATAATGCTGGATAATGCAGTATACTGTTCTTTTTTCCTGTCATCGTCAAAAAGCCTTGATTCGTATTGAAACGAAGTCCTGACAAAAGAAGAAGAAGAAGATTTCCCCAACTAACGAGAATGCGAAATCGATTAGACGCCATCACACTAAGCATTCCTTTTTAAGTATACTCACATAACTACCTCAGAATTAGTTTACATAGCCATCTTCCATTGAACATTTTACTTCATCACCTATTAATCGGCTTAAGCTTTAAGGTCTTTGACCCAGTAATTAATTTGCGGGAAAGAATACTTGGACAAAAAAATAACAAAAAAAATTTGTATGGAAGGCAGATAAATTCTCCGCCAGAAAATCACGCATAACCGATTAAAGATCTTACCAAATTAAGTTAAAGCACTGTCATTAGAAAACGAATAAAACTATATTTTTTAGTTTAATTTTTATTTCTTGATTTGAATGTAATGAAATCTTTATACTAAACTATACTGAAGAAAAAAGTGACAGGAGTTTTCAATTTTCTTACAAAGAAGCTAAAGTGTTTGATTTAAGGCAACTACAACGATAGTGGTACAAATTATATAACACTCATAAAAACTGAATGAACTACGTATTTTTAGTTTAATGGGGCTGAGACGATAATCATTTGGACTGATACTTTATCTATCGGATTCGATTAGCGAATTAATCTGATTACATTGGGATAACATGAGGAGGTGGCAACTACATTTGTCCTAATCTAGATATAAAGGGTTGCGCTTAGAATTGGCGGTAATGTGGTAAGTTTATACCGTCAGCCTTCTGTTAGAATCGCGTTTTCCGATGTTGAATACCATTTCAATTTTTCCTTGATCCCCGGCAGTGAAGGTGAAATTATATATCAATATTGGTGTTAATTTCTGAATATTGTCACAAAAAGGACAATATCAACAACGCAAATAAGGCAATAGCTTAAGGAAAAATTGAAAATATATATGGCTAAAGCACTTAATGCTGAAACTAAAAAAAAAATAATTTTTTACACTAGTTAAACTATTGTATGCATAAATATTATTTTGCAACAAATTCAAAATTTGGCCATTGTATGGTTGACACAAAATGCTGCTAATGAAGAAAGTCAGAGTCTCTGTCAGAGTTCCCGCACCTAACTAACAAGAAAATGTAACTAGCTAGAAATTGGATTAAGGGCATCTGAATTCACTTAATAGAGAATAGTGTTGAAGTATTATATACTGTTTAATGTTGCAAGACTGATGATGGAAGAATTTCCAATTCGCTTGCGGACGTAATCCAAGACCTTGTGCAAAAAACAAGAAATTAATACTGCCGGCTCGTCTCTTCAACCTCGGACCAATGTTTGCGTTGCAGTATTAGTCCAGGTATCCGGTTCGCGAAGGACCAATGTTTACGTTGCAAATTAATGTGGTCGAAAATAAAACAAAATTTAGTTAGTGTTTTTTCTTTATAAAGGCGTCACCTTTATTGTACTAATATTACCTTGTTCCAGCACAGAGGTTTATATCTGACGATATGTTTAGGACCAAATCCGTATAGCAAGTGAATTTTATTATATTTTTCAAACAAGATGGAGCGAGGTGACTTTTATCAGCGGTAGCCGTTACTCATTAAAACTTATGTATTTCAGTCTGAGTGAAATCTCAGACAATGTTCAAACCGATTCGAACATCACGAAAGGGGTTGCCAAACCATTGAAAATGGTTTGGTCGTAAGGGGAAAACCAAACGTCTAGCGCTAAACATTGCCGGCCACCTTGCAACATCAAGGATGTTGTAAAACAAGAAGTACAATAAATCACAACATAGGTTTACAATTCAATAAGATAATATAATTATTAACATAATTTGTAATAAAAGGTTGCGTATATTCAGATTATAGTGAGCTTTAAATTGTGTGTTATACATTAGGATTGACGGTCTGATGTTGAGTGTTTTCAAGTTCATGATGATCCATACAAAGTCCGTTCCAAATAAACCTGCCGGGCCAGGCGACCCCATGGTACTGCATTGTTAACACAGGAACAACAGCCTGCACTAAGAAAGATAAACCTGGTGGGCCAAGGCGGCCCCATGGTACTGTACCGTTGATATGAAACAACAGTCAATTTTCGACACAGCACCAAGTAAATATCCCAGGCGGGCCAAGGCGACCCCATGGTACTGTACTGTTGTCACTGGAAGAGCCAATTTTGGCCGCTAACTGTCCGCAGCACCAAGAAAGTTAAACCAGGTGGGCCAGGGCGACCCCATGGTACTGTATGGACAGTAGTTGGACAATTGTACGAAATTGGAACTATTAGCCATAGCATCATCTATCAAATTCAGGTGGGCCAAGGCGACCCGATGATACTGTATGGCTTTGAACCGACACCAGCAACATCTAAAACTTCAGGTGGGACTGTGCAGCCCGATGCTACTGTAGACGAAGACAAACAACAAATGAAACACCTTTCCTTTATGTTGAGCAAGACCCGGAAAGAACCCAGCCGAACATTGGGAAATAGGCAAATGGTAGATTTTCAATAGTGCTAAAGAAAATCATTGCGAAAGTGAAACAATTTTTTAATTGGGCAAGATAACCAATTTGGTCACTGGCAGCGTTGCACCATTTATTGTCCTAATGTCCGCAACACGTACATGACCATCAGTACCCAAAAATATTTTTATAACGCGACCGAGTTTCCACGAAGTGGGAGGTTCTTGTTCATGACGAATGACAACAAGATCATTTATTTGCACGTCGCGTTCGGCAAATTTCCACTTATATCTTTTCTGGAGCCCGCATAAATACTCATTTTTCCCCCTAGTGCAGAACATATGAGCCAGAGCCTTCATTTTGGGGAAGCGGTTGATGAGATCCAAAGGATGGTCATCAATTAGCGGCTCCGGGGGAGCTAGAATAGCCGACCCTATTAGAAAATGGCCTTGAGTTAAAGCAGCGATCTCATCCGGGTTTTCTGACATAGGACAAAGAGGACGCAAGTTTAGACAGGCCTCTATTCGCTCATAAACGTTAAGTTTTTTAATTCGAGCGCAGGAACGGAATGGATGCGACTCTTTGGGACAAAGAACGCAAACAGCCATCTTCGATCGGGAATAAACACCATAATCCTTCCGATTTCGATGAAGTAGACGCTGGGGAATTTGCCTTGGAAAAGTGGGTTTTTACCTGTTTTCCCTTAAATTCGCGCGATGATTTAGGGCCCATCATATCATGTAGACAGTCTAGTGTTTGAATTCTTTCATTAAGAAAAAGATTCAAATCGTTCCATGAGGATAAGGCCGTCTTGTCCCTTATACTTTGCTCCCAGAATGTTATGGTTCGCTTTGGCAATCGCTGAACGCATAAAAAACTATCATGGGGGTCCCAATTTTCAGTCGACACCTTATATACCAGCATCGCCGACAAAAAACCATTAATTTCTCGTTGCAAAGACTTCAACCCCGCGCTTGCCTCGGTTTCCATTGGAGGAAGACCAAAAAGTTTACCAATATGCCTTTATTCTCATATGTCCCCTTAAGGGCATCCCAAGCTTAAGCGAAACTGCTGCCAGTGAGTGGGAATTTCGAAACTATTTCCCGAGCCTCGCTACTAGTTTTTCTAACTAAGTGGCATAACTTTTCAATTTCACTTAGTCGCCTATTATTGATATAAACAACTCAGATTATGTACAGTATCTGTTGCCGGTGTGCCCAAATAAGGGTTAGCTGGTTGAATCGCAGCTGGTATCGAATAAGTGGAAACACCTTTATCGGAAAATTTCTCAAAATCAGCTTGCGCATTAACCTGTGGTGTCGCATGAAAACAAAAATATATATATATATATAAATAATATTCTAACAGTAGTTTCAACACAACTATCGCCCAAATAGGTAAATCAAATTGAAATCCGAATAAAACTGAAAAATTATTTTTTTCTTTCCCCCTTTTGTCTTTAACTATACAAAAAGAATAAATGAACCGCACGAAGAAAAACAGTAGAAAAACTATTTTCGCAGTCTAATATCGAATTGATCGAAAGTAGGGTGTACGACGATGATCATGCAATATTCCACTGTAAAATCTAAAATATGCAAAAATAGTTCAATATTCAATTCAATATCTGTTCATCAAAGTATAAGTTTAGATTTCCACGTTTCGCAGTGGGTTAATAGATTTGCAAATATCCAACTAGTATTCACGTATGGATACGTATGTAAGTGTGTATGTGCATTTATCACCGCCCAGATTAATGTCTCTCTAAGTAACTTCAATCGTTGACCGCGACGAATTGACACTATGGTTGTTTTTGAATATTCTTTTAGTTGGCGCTCACTTGTTTATTTGCTTACATATGTATACGTACGTACATACGTGCATATGCAAGTAACAAAACCACCACCAAGTTCACAAAACGGTCAACAATTGAATTTGGATTGACACTGCACGACACTTCTGGATTGGATTGTGGATATTTTGACTATTTACGAAATTATCAGATAAATCGATGTTAAGATTTTATAAGCAGAAATGCTATTTTATGTTTTTTTTTTTTTTCAAACGCGGACAATGGTGTTGCAACGACACTGTGAATTCTCTTTCTTCGCAAAAATTAGCACTTATTATTGTTATTCAAATGTTTAATTTTTCGGTATGCTCACTGTAATAATCTGCGTATACGTATATATTTCTGATGAAAAATGCCGGTGATGATGAAAAATGGCGGTGATGATGGTTCTGTTGAGAATGATGAAGATGCTGGTTGATTGGTGGAACACCGAGATTTCCTCTTAACAGCAGAATAAAAAACGCAATCAGTTTTCAGTAATATTTGCTGGAAGCAAGTATCCTCGTTCGAAGGACCAATGTTTAATGTTGCAAGACTGATGATGGACGAATTTCCAGTTCGCTTGCGGACGTAATCCAAGACCTTGTGCAAAAAACAAGAAATTAATATTGCTGGCTGGAAATAAAACAAAATGTAATGTGTTTTTCCTTCATAAAGGCGTCACATTTATTGTACTAATATTACCTTGTTCCAGCACAGAGGTTTATATCTGACGATATATTTAGGACCAAATCCGTATAGCAAGTGAATTTTATTATATTTTTCAAACAAGATGGAGCGAGGTGGCTTCTATCAGCGGTAGCCGTTACTCGTTAAAACTTATGTATTTCAGTCTGAGCGAAATCTCAGACAATGTTCAAACCGATTCGAACATTACGAAAGGGGTTGCCAAACCATTGAAAATGGCTTGGTCGTAAGGGGAAAACCAAACGTTTAGAGCTAAATATATACAGTCTACATATTTAGTTTACTTATTTTAATACTAAATTGATTTCAATCAATTTCAAACAATTTTGTCAGATGGGGCAGTTAACTAAAAATTCAGTAATGCATACATTATAGAATCATAATGAACTTATTTATGCACGTGATTCAACCTTTAATATTCCAAATTACACCCAAATATATTTTAATGTATCCTCTGTTTACCAATAGGTTGATTACAGGCAACTCTAAAGCCATTTCACAGTTATTGCACTCTTGATGTTTATAACTTTCACGTCTGGAGGCAAAATCTTGCATTGGATGGCAAAACAATATTGATTGAAGTTACGAAAAGTTGTATTTATTATTTTGTAAATGTAAAATAAAAAAAAAATATTAGAATTCTTTTACTTATGCTAATGGAAATTAGATATATCACGTTTACAAAATCATTTCCTTTATGTTCAGTTAAAAACGAAAAACGTTTTGAACCAATAATGAAAAACGAAAACAAAAAATAAACAAGATTTTATGATTCATATGGTTTCTAATCAAAATAGGCACTATAATATTGCATTTCATTAAAGAATTTAAAAATATTATTAGTAAGTAGATATCCAATTGCCACAGTAGACTTGGCGAGTATTTTTATTTAACACTAAATATCTGTTTTCATTCAGTAAAAACGAAAGTAAATGAACAGTACGGAAACATTAACAGTTAATTATTGGATGATGTATAGGAAGTATTGTGAATCGAGCCACTTTCTGGTGTAGAAAAGGTATATATATATATATATATATATATATATATATATATATATATATATCTATGTATTCATATATATATATATATATACAGAATTCGCCAAGAAAATGTTTTTTTTACAATACATAACATCATAAAATGTTTATTTAGCAACGACAGTTTTGAAGTTGTTTCAACAGACTTATTAAAGCGCCAATAACTTAATTTACAATTCAGTTAGATATAGATTTTGAACTTAGTTTCAAATAACAATTTTGCCTACAACAGTTGTTTCGTCTAAAAATACATGCGCCAAAACCGTTGTAATGCTATTTTCGAGTATTAGAATTACATAATTACCTAAATTGAAATATATTCGCAAATATATGGAGAATGTAAAAGTATTCTTATATTATACTTATGATTACTATTTGTATATAAAATGTGTAATTGCAAAAATATATATATATATATATATATGGGTGATTTCTCTCTGTTAATAAATGTTTATTATATGTGGAAAAAACCTTAAAGTTAAAGTGTAATATTCTATGTATAGTTTTAGTTTAATATGCATTCTTTCATTTTATATACTGACTATGAGTTTCATAATACATTGTTGCTATTAAGGAGACTTTCTTGAGACAAGTACTTTTGAAATATTATAAATTCCAACACAGAAACATGAAACGATGCTATTTCTAAGAGAAATGGTTAAGTGTGTATTGTTTCCTATATATTCATAGCTTTTAGCTTTTGAATAATTTAGGGTTATTGCACCAAATAATCCTTATATCCACGTAAAGATTTTAATTGCTTCTTGAGTTTTATTATTAAATCGGACGGCTGCACCAATATGGAAATATCTCGACCTACGGAATTCAAGCGATCGCGTATTTCATTATCCTTAAAGAACAAATTCAAGGGACGGCCATTGATTTCAGTGAGTACCCAAAAGGTGAGGGTGGTGCCATCGCAAGACTGAGCCTGTAGTAAAATAATTCAAACGTCCACTTATACAAATGTGTTCCCACATACTCGTATATATTATATATGTATATTTCAGTTTGTGGTCATTTTACCTTTGGGGGTAAGCCGTGTCTTGCTGCTAAACTATTCGGCACTACGTCGACTATAGTAGATGTATTGCCATCTCGTATCAAACCAAGGCATTGTCCTTCCCTTTCACGGCGTATGGCATATCCTCTACCAAATGGTATACGACGAACGAGCACTTCCACCTTTTTACCGAAAGTAATATAAGTATTGTTATGAGATATATAGATTCCAATATTGAAGATAAGCTGGACTTACAAATAACGTATTCGTATTTCGAATAATTTTATTTGCTTCTGCAGCCGAACTTATTGTAACGCCGGCAATGGAGAGTAGTTGATCCCCAATATGAAGGGCGTTGTATAATACTGGGTGTTCCTTTTGTTTCCAACCAGCCACCCTGTTCGTAAATAAAATATTATGGTGATTATTTTAAACAGGTGGGCAGCGTGTAGTACACTCTTTAATATAACAAATATACTTGTAAATGAAAAATTTTGTACTTTCCATTCCGTGTGCAATGTGGTAATAAAGTATAAGAATAATGATATCAAAGAATATAAAAGTCAATAGCAAAGTACAGGGTGTCCATGGGGAAGGTATACTACTTTGTTTTGCCGCCATTTTGGCAAACATTAGTCTTGACAGTTCATATTTGGCAGTCGTGAAGTAGAGACGTGGCAAATTTATTATGGAAAAATATCCGATAAACCAACGTGTTTCAATCGTTAAAACATTTTATCAAAATCAATCATCGATTACTGTGACGTTGAGAAAGTTAAGTGAAATTTTTGGGAGAAACAACGTGCCAACAAGACGCACTATTTATCGTTTTCATGAAAAAATCATAATAAGTGACGACGCACATTTTCATTTGAATGGACATGTGAATAAACAGAATAGTCGATTCTGGGCAATAGAAGCCCCTCAAATTCTTCATCAGCCACCTTTGCATCTATTAAAAGTGACAGTCTGGTGTGCAATTTGGTCAGGAGGAATCATTGGACCTTACTTCTTTGAAACTGAAAACGGTGTAACGGTAACTGTCAATGATTGAAAACTGTTTAACGCCATAACTGCATGCTTTGGGCTTGAGTAAGATGTGGTATCAACGAGACGGTGCCACATCGCATACAGCCAGGATTACAATGGAATTACTGCGAGAACTCTTTCCACAACAGATATTTCAAGAAATGGTGATGTTGATTGGCCTCCACGGTCGCCTGATTTGACTGCTCCGGACTTCTTTTTGTGGGGACATCTGAAAAGCAAGATTTATGCAAACAAACCAGAAACGTGAAACGTGTGAAAATGTAATGAAAAATGTGCTGAAAAGGACTCGCATTTGTGAGGCTAACAGAGGCGGACATTTATCTGATACTGTATTGCATACATAATTGCTTACAATATAATATCCATTCTCTTTCATTTAAAAATTATAAACAAAGTAGTATATCTTCCCGACGGACACCCTGTAAAAGTTGCAAAGCTTTCTCAATATTTTGAAGAAACTTCTAAATGAAAATGTTCAAATAATACGGTTGTATGTGATATTTACATTTTATCAAATATTGCTTTAGAAATGGTGTTATATTTTGATGTTGAGAAAAAAAACTTTCACCCCTATAAATCAGATGTTGTACTGCATTTTTCAAGTGTTGCGCTAAGGGTCAATGAACGATCAGGCCACATCAAAATGTTACTACCGATCAAGCTGGAGTATTGCAATACGCTGATTTACAAGTATAACCAAAGAGGTGAGAGTCCAGGCAGTGCAAACATCTCAATGACTCTCCTGGAGTCAGCCGTTCCCGTTGCTAGACATTGCACTACTCAAAAAATCATCTCAACTTAAACTGAAAATTGTTTTGTCTTGGCCGTTGGCAATTTAAGGTACTTTTTTGCAAATGGTCAAACGAATGGTCTTTTGTACTATGTGTGAAATGAATGCAAATAACAACAGGGAGTAATATACGGATAGAAATAAGGAGAATGATTACGCCTTCTTTCAACAGCATGAAATTCGTTGCAATTTACAGTTTTCGCTCAGACACCTCTTAAAACTTCTCCTATTAGAAAAAATTTGTATACATTTTCTCTAAAACTTTTATCGATAAAAAAAGTATTGCTGGAACAAATTTGACATTTCCAACCATTTTGTTGTAAATCCTGTCATAGCTTTGGAAAGCATCAACGAACCTTTTGCACAGGTTCCCTTGAAAATTACGTTCCTATTGACATATGACATTAGACCAGTAACATATCAGAATCTGCTTGAATTAGTTGGGGGAGACTGCGAAATTTTGTAAACTAAGAGGCAAATTATTTTGTAATCCTGCAACACGAACCATAACACCGTTTCAAAGAACAGCGTTCTATGAGGACTTGAGAGTTTATATTTGAAGTAAAAAATCGGTAACAGCAAGCAATATTTGCCGGTTGGTTGAACTTAATAATGCAATAGAATAAATATAAGGCTTTCGATTGCAAAAAGCATTGAAAGGAACATCCAATAAAGTATATAAGTTTCATAAGTTTGATAATCTCGGAAACGAAGAGGGATATACATATATATATTTTAGGATCCTGTGGAAACACATATTAAGGCAATGCAATTGAAATACATCTGCACTGAGTAAATTTCTGCGCCGTACATAATATGGGGTAATGAAATAGTATACTATGCTATATTTTATTTTATTTTATATTAAGAGTATAAGTTTTCTCAAAGTGATTTTTAACTTATATTCATTTTCAAAAGAGTGGATCTTATATTGACAAATGTTTTATTTAATGTCGGCAATTATGTATGGAATACAATATCAGATAAATATTCGCCTCTGTTAGCCTCACAAATGCGAGCCCTTTTGAGTACATTTTTCATTACATTCTCAACATTTCACGCGATGTTTTATTAATTTCATTACGAATGTTTTGTTTGAGTTGCTCAAGCATTCCTGGCTTGTTTGCATAAATCTTGCTTTACAGACATCCCCACAAAAAGAAGTCCGGAGCAGACAAATCAGACGACCGTGGAGGCCAATCAACAAATTGCCAAATTGCACAACAGACTGTTACTTTTAATGGATGCAAAGGTGACTGATGAAGAATTTGAGGGGTTTCCATTACCCAGAGTCGACTATTCTGTTTATTCACATATCCATTCAAATGAAAATGTGCCCCGTCACTCATTATGATTTTTTCATGAAAATTGGGGTTGTCATTGGCGAACTGTAACATCCTATTGACATATGTACGGCGGCGTAAATGGTCTTGTGGAAGAAGCTCTTGTGTCAACTGATTCTTAAATGCAAAGAAATGCAAATCTTTGTGCAATATTGTGGTCAAAATTGTTCTTTGAAGACCAAGCAGAGCTTGCATTACATTGTGCTCCATGCTTGGCCCTATCAGCTACAGGCCCTCTTCTTCGAAATCATTCACTACACGATAAATAGTGCGTCTTGTTAGCACGTTGTTTCTCCAAAAAATTTCACGTAACTTTCTCATCGTCACAGTAATCGATGGTTGATTTTGGTAAAATGTTTTAGCGATTAAAACACGTTGGTTTATCGAATACTTTTCCATAATAAATTTGCCACGTCTCTACTTCACGACTGCCAAATATGAACTGTCAAGACTAATGTTTACCAAAATGGCGGCAAAACAAAGTAGTATACCTTCCCGACGGACACCCTGTATATTATATTTTACACAATAATATTACTACCAATCATGCTTTGTTCACGCCAAGGTTGAAAATTTTAACATTTTGTTTTGGCAATTGTAAATTCGTCCTATATCTCTGTCAAGTTCAGGAATAGAATCGTTAATGAAGCATGCATTACTAGAGAGACATATGAAAATAATTTTATTCTCTCAGGATAAAAATACTTCGGATTATGGTCGTATTGAAACAGCGCAGCAGATAAATATCTCCCCATGGAACTTTAAGTGAAATGAAAATGACTTTATTGTAATATATTTACTTGCAAACATATTTATATATATTTGCAATGGGAGCAATTTGACTTTTTTTTCTTTCTCTTCTTCTCTCTTCTCGATTTAAGAGAGAAGATTTAGAAAATGAGCGAAATCATTGCGGCATGAATGAAATCATGCGATTTATAGCCATGAATGAAATGCCTAGCCCATAATTTGTCCTTATTAATATATTTCACAATTCACATTAGCAAATGGTTTCTCTTTTTATTACTTAGGCAGTCAACAATTCGCATAGATTATGTTGAAACATTTCCAATGGCAGTTAGGCATTCAACAACAGTCAAGAGAAAACTGTACTTACATCACACGTGTTAATGTCTTAACTGCTTATTTGAATAGCAACCTTGCTTGCTGAATGGTTGGAATGAGGAAGGCAGAAGTTTTTGTAGGAAAAGAACATGCAAATCATGAATTACATTTGGAAAAGATTATCTACTTGCTCAAACAACTAGGACGTGTCTGGAATTCGACATTGGATACTTTCAATGCTGTGAAAAATGAGCCATGAAATAAGATGAAATGTATTATGATTGCAGTAGATGTCGACCTCGACTTGTGGAAGGCCAAATTACTAATATTGCTAATATTTGGTAGACTAAAAAAAATTGTGTTGAACATAAACACAACAATATACTGAACTATTGGACATAAACAAAATAATATACTGAACTGTAACGAATCCACCCAAATAACGTAAACAAGCAGTGAAGCATTTGTTAAGATATTTTTCTCCCACTAAACATTTCAAATTATAATATTCCAGAACGGATGAAACAATGTTGCTCAGAAAACAATTGAATGTAACACTTAATAGCACTGAAGCATAGGTCGTAGTTTTGTCAATGATCACAGAAGAAGCGTCTTCTTTCGGAAATAAATTGCTACCTTCGAACGCAACATTTAGTGAAAAATTCTGTTTTCCATGGGCAATGAAAACACATAGATGTCAAATCCCTACATATTGGAGAAGATATAAAAGGTAGAGAAATATAAATGCGATACTTTTCAGCGTAAAGGCATGCACGTGAAATCCATAATATGCTTGAGAGATAGGCTTTGGAGTGTTGAAATATTTGCCTTAAATAGAATTTTTCATATTTTTTCCTATTACCTTTCAATTATTATCTTGGAATATATTATTAGTACATATTACTTTTGCTCCATATTTGGTTTTGAATTTTAGTGCGCGATATTCTTATTAGACTTTGAGCCTTTTTCTAAAATTAGTCTTTGATTCAACCACGCATAAACTGGTGATCAAAGATTTAGTTATTTACAATTCAATAACAAAGGGTCAATAGATCCCAAGTATATTGTGCACACAATGTATAACATTGTGGGATTTTTTTTAAGAATTTAATTTTTATTTATTTAGTCTTGGTTATCCTCAGTTATTTTACCTTCTATTGCCTTACAGTTCAATAACAGTAGATCAATTGATCTAATTGATTCATCCATTGATTAAGTATATTGTGCAATTAATCATTGAAACTGCATTGAAACTTGCAGAACTGCAGAAAATGCTAACTTTAAAATATATGTACTCGTACACAACATTGTGGCAATTTTTTTTTTTGTGAAATATGGTGACGAATTTCAAATTTTGAAGAATGGAAAAAATGTCTGCAATGGAACAGATCAGACAATATAATATTGTCCATCACAAATATAGATCGTAAAAATATAATGTAAAAAAAGCGGCTTCGCGAAAATTCAGTTTCCTTTCGGTTTTGATGTTGTAAATTTATTTTGAGTTGACTAGAAATTTGTTTCTTATTCATATTCGAAATACCAACTCACTCATACATTCATTCGTTTTTCTTTCGAAACATAACGAAACAGATATTTGATTCGAGAACCTGAAACGAAAATACAGTTTCATGCAGTTCCGTTTCTTAATCTGAAACTGAAACTAAATATACATAGTTCCGTTTCTTGGCAGAGAAAAAGGCCTGGTACCAACCTCCGAAAAGCCAAAGCTGTTAAATAATGTATTTTCTGAATTTACGATATTAGGCTCACAGAAATGTTCACAAATACACAAAACTTGTATCTGTTTTTTTTTAATAGAAAAATTTCAAATGAAACATAAACAGAACTTGTTTATAGTTTCGGATAAAAATTGTGAATATTTTTGACTTAGATTTCCGAAACTGAAACAAATTAAAACAGTTTCCAGATTTGATTTCGTTGCTTTCAAAGGCTTCAATGGTTTCAAAATTTTCATTACACTTTTTTATGGGAAAAAATCACGTATCTGTACAATAATTTTGTTAAATCTTATCATTCTTTCTCAAATATTAACATTTTTTCTCATCTATAGTTTAATTTATTTGTTTTGTTAATATAACCACCTTGATCGACTTTCTACATTTATTACATCAAATATAGAAGTTAAATTTTTATTTAATTTTTTAGTTTTTTTAGAAGAATTTTTTCATCAATGGTTCGTTGTTTAAATTCGTTCTCTCGATTCTACCAGACACTTTTACAACAAAATTAAAGTGCGTACGATAAGCAAGATAAACAAACAGCAATAATACGTCAGGGTTCTCGTTAAATACACAAATGATTATTTAACTTCGATGAACTATAACTGTCCAGCACTCGAAAGTTCGCTGCATTGAACAGAGTTCTTCTGCGGAAATGTGTTGAGATATCATTCTCATCATAATGATTTCTAAGCAGAGTCCACTGAGAGATCACAAACGTGACCATCCTAACTATCATATCGTGGCATCACCTTCTCTTCTTTATCCATCCATATCCACCCACCCATACGCTCGAAATTGTTGCTTTCGAAGCGAGGTTGCCTTGCAGCACTGCTGTGATATTAACACATCTGGGAATTGCAATCGCCCGAATTAAAGCTGATCTATTATTGAAACGTTAACACTCAAAATCTTTTCACCACCACCTTTTCAATCTCTCGAATCATCCCACAGATGTTGCCCAGTTACTAAATCAGGTGTTAGGGAGAAAGTTTAATATTTGAACAGCTACAACAACGTCGGTTGTCAAAATAACGTCAAATACCACCAATAAAAAATGTTCACCTTTGTCAGCTTAAATTAAAACGGTAACATTTTAGGTACAACACCAATGGTTTTTATGTGTCAACACTAGTTTTCGCGACATCCTACTCGAATTTTCTTTTCGCCTATTCTATGTATTTTACATTGGCTTTCCCAAATATTGTAATGGTATCATACACATACATACGTGGGAAAGGATTAACGGGTAACAACGAACGATTTCCTCATACACAAGTCAGTGTTCAATACAACGTAAAAATGAAAAGACGTATATCAGACTACGCTAATTTTGATCGTTTTCATCACATTTTTGTTTCTTTTAAAATCTTTAAACAATCATTCTATGTAACATATTTTATGTGAAATAAACTATATTTTTGTTCACTAAAAAATTACCATACATATTTAGTCGACGCCACTAAAAAGGAAAAGAAGGTGCCGACGAATCGGATTTTAGTAAAATATACAAAAGCAGGCTATTTCATTTTTATATATGCAAAAAAAAAAAAAAAACATATAAAAATATAAGAAAATAAAAAAAAAATGGCAAAGAGTGTGTCAAAACAATGCACTATTCCGCATTTTACTTTCAGGGATTTCTTCATACATTCCATTAATTCACCATTTAGCAAATAAGTAAGGTTCTTTATCGATTCATACACATTTCCTTCAACTGCTCTGCCATAACTAATTATGTTTAAGTTAACCAGCCGAAGCTGAAACAATTCAAATCGTACCTGAGTTCAAATAGGGAATTGAAATCTTTTTCTCTTATGCATCAATCCTAAGCCTATCCAATCATATGTAATTTAACTATAGAAAATACTCACCACACAGCACCAAATGCGTCTACCCAAGCTATCGAACCAAGACAATCTTTACGCCTAAGCTGCAAACGAACACCGCCTGGATGCATAATTTCACGACGCAATTGCATGACTTGTTGCTCACGCAATGTCATACGTTTAGCTGGCGAAGTTATGCTGCTGTTATGTACTACCCCAGGTCCGCTACCTAAGACGTTATCACTTGCACGGAACGGCTGCGGTGGTTGCCGCAAAGCAGCACTACCACTTGTGCCATTAGGACGATTGGAAAATTCATTGTTGTTAGCACCTCGGGAATGGCGTTGTGCTTGAGCGTCCGAAGTCGATGAACTCCGCCTGCGCTGTTCAATTGCATCAGACGTTGTGCGATTTATAGCCATATGCGTTGGAGTTGACGTGGCCGTTGAAGGACCAGGAGTATCGCCGTTATTGTTGGAATTAGCTAGATTGGATTTAGAGTTTGCACTGACATTTGCGGAAGAATGTTGGGGCAATTTTGCCTTAGTTGAGGATAATTTATTGAGAAAGTGAAAATCTCTACGACTAGGCCTTGTTGTTATTACAGCTTCTGTAAGGCCTCTGGTTAGAAGAAATGGATGACGTGGCATTTGTGATGTTCCCTGTTCTCGAGAAGGCGATGCTAATCTTCGTCTTTGTATGGCAGGACTTCCTATTTTAAGTGATGGTTTGGTTTGATCTAAACCAGCTTGCAGCGATGATGTTGCTTGACCATTGTTTTGTTTGGAAGCTTGTGTCCTTTGCTTCTTATCCACTGATACTCCATTGGCTGGCGCTGACGAAGGGCCTAAATCCACCTTAGTTTTGTTTTGCTTCACATGCCTCAAGGGCGAATTCCACTTTGGGGACATTGGTTGGACATGCTGTTGAGATGTTGATGCTGCTACAATACTGACATCTGGTGCAGCCGTAGTAATTGATGTGGACGTTGCTGTTGAAGAGAGAAATATCTTCTCATAGTGCAGGGCATTATTTCTACCAGAATTAGACGATTTCTCATATTCGTTTCTAGCCGAATTATCCCGCAATGCAACGGTCGGTTCCATATTTGTGTTGTTAACAGATATATTCGTTATTCCGGAAGTGTTGGTCGATAGAATTATTTTTTTAGGTAGCTTAGGTGTGGAAGAAAGCGGTCCTGAAACAGATTGTACTGACGCAGGGGCCGTAAAACATGTACCATATGTATTATCCGTACCTGCAACATGCACAGTTGTTATTTTACTGTGCTCATCAGTGGTGGTCGTCGTTGTACCTGCCGTCGTCAATGGTTTCTTTACTGACGTCGTGTATTGATTACTTACAACAGGCGCTCTTGTTGTTTGCAATGGCGAATTGCTGCCCATCACTTGGATAGTACTACTATTGTGTTGATTATGATGATGACTACTGCTATTACTATTATTACTACTGGACGGAATGATTTGTACATTGCTCTTGTATTCATGATGTTTACTGTTTTGCCGCGCTGTAACTGGCGTGACGGCATTTGCGAATGTGTCGGGGAATGTAAATATTTCAGCATTTATAGATTTATGTGGTAATTTTGGGGGCTCATAATCGCTATCACTGGTGGATGTTTTATCATCATTCCCGACATCGGTCGATACTTGTATTATGGTAACATTCGATTTAGAGTCAATTGTTGTCGACGTCTGAGCTACCGATGTTGTTGCTGAAGCAGTGATATCAATTTCGGATTTTACTTCTAACTCAGTTACGTTATTAGCTCTACTACTTGTATTTGACATTGCAAGTGAAGGTGTCGCATTTGACGCTGCCTCCGTTTTTAGATGGGCACTTGTTTGCAGTTTCGATTTATCCACCGCACCGACCGACAAGGAACGTGATGTGTGTGGCCTGAAAATGTAGAGTTACTTTACTGTGACTTTAGTGTACTTAACGCATTTGTAAATGTTAAAAGTTGAAATTAATCGTATATTTTGAAATATGGGTGCTAGAAAAGGCTTCCTTGAAAACATTTGTTAATGGATTCAAACTACTGGCTTGCCAGAGTTAATTTTACATTCGATTTTATTAAGAGTTGCACATTTTGTAAATCAAGTAGAAACTTTGCGCCGTTTTCTTGCAAGTCCTCTAATGTATGCGTTATCAACATTTTATTTTTAACATTGGCAAACAGACCATTGTCAGTGTTACAGTGTCATGTCACGTTTAAACACCCTTCAAATGGATATACTCGTACTATCTTTGCAGCACTTAAATTTTTCTTTGGCAAAGAAAAATTAAATAAATCAATTTTATTTTTTACGTATTGTATAAATTATTTATTATTATTATTATGTTGAGCGCAACTCAGTATTTAGAGTATTTCGAGCGGCACGATTAATATTTGCCCCCCCCACTCCTTAATCCTAACCGGCTTTTGGGCTTTACGAAGCCCGCAAAGAGAAAATCTCAAGATGCCATATCACATGATTTGGACGGCCAATATAAAGGCCCGAAGCACCGCATTGTTCTCACATTAATGACATGGTTTCACGCCGTCTTTTTGAAACCAAATGTCGTCCATTGAAAAACTACTACTAAATGAATATGTCAAAATCCATCTAACCCCAATTTCTGGATGACATCAATTTGCACTTGGATGATTTATCGAGTGATATACTAGATCCACCCTCAAAATGGGAATGTGTAATAATATCAAGCCATGTATAATTGTCTCTTAGAATTGCCCTTTATTGCATTAGAACATCTGATCAAAATATTTAATACTATTACTAACATAGAATATTTCCCACCAACATGGAAAAATGCGGTAATTGCCATGATATTGAAACAAGACAATAATCTTACTTTCGAGCATTTCCAAGCTATTCGAAAAGATCATTCTGCTCAAGATTAAACCTTTTCTCTCAGCTAATGATACAATTCCCGATCATCAGTTTAGATTTAGAGAAGCCCACAACACAATAGAGCAGCTCAATTGCTTGACTAACGCAATAAGGCATTCATTTGAACGCAGGGAATATTACTGTGCCGCATTTCTTGACGTTGCTTAAGCTTTCGACAAAGTTTGGCACGATAAAAATAGGAATGATAAAAGTAGGAATGATAGAAAGCATCTGCCGGGAAATGTGCACTAACTTATAAAATTATTCGTGGACAGTAGAAACTTTAGTGTAAAGTATAGTGATTACTATACAGACAATTACCCTATATTGGCAGGCGTCTCTCAAGGCAGTGTCCCTGGCCCTCTACTATACTTTATTTTTACAGGTGAGATTCCGGTTGATCATAGAGTCCTTACATTAAATTATGCAGATGATATGTAATAATATGTAATCGTAAGGACCGAATCCAGCCTGCAAATATCCTCCAAGGTCACCTCAAATGCATTGAGAAACAGCTCATCAACTGGAGAAGAGTAAACGAAAGTAAATATAGACAGGCGACATTTACACTAAACAACAATATAGGTAAATGCCCAGCTCTCAGGCTCAACAATATAGTCATTACACAGAGCTTAGAAGTTACCTACCTTGGCGTCCATCTGGACAGTAGGCCGACTTGGAGAAGATACACTGAGGCCAAAAAGATGCAAATGAACTTAAAAATTAGGCAACATCACTAGCTGCTTAATAAACACTCAAGACTTAGAAAAGATAGTAAGGTCTTTACCTATACAGAAATAATTGAAGCCATATGGTCCTAGGTTCTCAACTCTGGAAGGGTGCAAGCCGTTGCAACTTGGATAAAATTCAAAGGGTACAACCAAAGGTACATTACGGATGCTCCCTGATGGATGAGACACTTTAATATACATATTCTTATGTGGAAGAAAAGATATAACAGATTAAAGCAAAACAAAGGACCAGGATAGAACATCACTCAAATGCCATGGTTAGAACCCCTAGTAACCCTCCTGCACCTTCCAGACTCCGAAGGATCGACTTTGCGGTCCCATAAAAAAATCTAATCTGCACCATACGAGCTACTACAAGCTGTCATTAGCATTTGGTTCCTAAATGAATCCCTGCCAATGCCAGAGGACCACATGAAAAAAAAAACATGCAGCAAAAAACCACGCGGAAAAAAATATATTCGTCGATGACTAGATTTAAGATTCAAATACATATTGTTAGGTTTCCATAATAGAGCGACTCAATAATACAAATTAATCATATTGCCACATATTAATCATATTATCACATATTATCAATATTGTTTATAATTTTTCCGTAATTTTCTCGAAAGATCAAACTGTCTACCTTATTTGAACAAAGTCTTTTATAATACGCCTACACAAAATCTCCCTGACTGTTTGCGCACAAATCTTAAAGGGGAAATTTAAATAAATATGTTATTGGCTTTGTAAGCTTGTTGCGCACCCATCAATCGTTGATATCAAATATTAACTTGTTTCTTTCATGGTGGAAAATTTACTTTGTTAGTATAGCAAATAAAATTTAGTGGTTGGAGAGCAGATTTTATATGCTTCTTGCCAGAACAAGGGAGTCAGTCCAAAATTTGACGACTTCGCATGTGCAAAATGTTAGTCTCCGGCTGCAGCATGTCGCAAATGCATAACTCCTCTCCCGTCCCCAACAATAAAGAAAGTGTTGTAGTAGAATAGAAAAATATAGAAACAAATGTATTTGTTTGTTTTTCCATACGCATATAGGATTGCTTACGTGGTACATTTGCTTACTAATTAGAAAACTAATACAAGTATTTAAGCAATATTTTCCTACATATTTTTTCCCAAAATGACGGTTTCTTGAACATAATTTCAATATAATCACATATTTATGTAAAAGTACCTTTTCGAATTGCTAACTATTGCCTATTGTGTAACTTACAATATCAGCACATAAAATTAAGTTGAAAAAGCATCGTTCATGTTTAATTCCATTAATGAGTTCACTATTGCTTAAATATTGCTTGCCTGATTCGTACACCTTGCGTACTAGCCATCCCAGATGTTTTCAATAATGCTTAAGTCTGGAGAGTAAGGCGGCCAGTTCATAACTTCAACATTTTGGCTTTCAATTCATGATTTGACGACTCTTGCTGTGTGGATTGGCGCGTTGTCATGCTGAAATTTCTATGCTAAGTCTCCGAAAACGTTTTTAGCTTCAGAATAAGCCTTTTCCAGCACGGCTTTGTATGAAGTCGCATTCATTTTTGCAGAAAGAAACTGGAGCCCTATTGTGCCATAATACGAGATCGCACCCCACACCATAACTCCACCTTCCCCGCTGTGTAATCGATTGAGCAGGTGTTCCTCTTTTCGAAGATCGTGGAAATAATAATTATATTCCATATAAAATAAAATTAAGGCGACGTTTTCTAGTGGTTGTTTCTTTTTAAGTCTAAGGCGTTGCAACTGTGCTGCTTTGAAAATTACTCTTTTTACTGTTGATACACTTTCACTTACGCCAGCTTTTTCCTTAATTTTGGCAGCAGAGTCGTGTAAATTTGAGGCATATCTCAGAAAAGCCTATTTGTCACCGGCTGTAATAGCACTTGCTGTTATTATTTCCACAGCCTTCGATATCACGTAAATATGACGATATAACTTTGCGACTCCTATTAGTTTTTCTAGCTTTGGATCTTTCCTCGACACTCAATGATTTAGTTCGGTCCATTTTACTTAAAATTATCTGTTTTATATTTAATTATACACAATTACTGTAATCCGATCTGATTTATGATGATTTGCAAAAGGTTTTCACACTTAAACTGATTATGACGTGAGGTGTGCTATTTAAATAAAGAAAGAAAAAAAAAGAACACATCTTTCACTCATTTAAAAGAAAAGAGCGAATTAAAATAACGGGACACTTCCATGGCTTCACATTTTTTGTAGGTGATGTGTGGAAGTAGGAGAAACGAATAAGTAAAAACTGAACCGTTATGTGAAGTGTATTTTAAATAGTAGTCACTATTTTAATTAGATGGGCGCTATTCAAGTGAGCGGCAGTGTATATTGGTTTCAACAAACACTCAGACAGGCGGATGATTAAAATAACGGCATTTTAAGATTTTTCAGAATAATACTAAACTTTGTAAAAAGAAAATTTAGGTGAAACTCGAGGAAAATATGTTGATACTAATAAATATTATAAAAAAGCAAGCAGTATTCACATCAGTACAGGATGGACGACGTCCTAGAAGGCAGGTTCTTATAAAGACAAACTCAAACAAAGCTATAGGATGCATTGAGTTTTTAAAAATTTTCTCAGATGAATTACGGGACGAAATATTAAGAGCATGTAATATTTTACAAGACAACGGAACAGTTTAGAAGTGATTAAAAATTACTTCATAACCAATATGTAAGGCGTCAACAATTTGGGGCACTCATCGTGGAAACTTGTTCAACAACAGTATATACCAAGTTATGATGGCTTATTAAATGAAGGATGTGGTGGGTGGAAGATAACGACGTCCTCAATGAATTCCAATTCATGTAATCGAGGCTATCGTACACAATTTGTCTCAATTCGTACTACTTAAAGTTCGAATGGATAAGAATACTATAGGATGCAGTCTTTGGGGACTTTGGTGCGGCCTACTCCTCATCAGGGTGTCTACTATATTATACTTCCAAAAAATTACTTCTCAAACAAACGTTGAGACGAAAAATACAGCGACAATTTCTCTTATCGAGAGGTCTCAAAATGAGTAGGTAAGTTATTACCTATGCTCCTATGAGCAAGTGACGAAAATGTATGTATGGGGTATTGCAATTTCGTAATTATAATCGCCAACTATGATAACGTCATTATCTACAACAAATATCTGTTATGTAATTTTTCGAAGCATTAATATTTCCCCTTGGTAGATAAACAACTCCAATAATTAGGTAAGGTTATGTTAGGCCAGTGTGGCAGTCTGAATAGACAGACTCACTTCGACCGCATAGTCCACTGTGATACCACGGAAACTAGAGATATGGATGTCCCTAGTTTCGTCCGTTGAACCATCCTGATCGCCTCAAGAAGCCATCTCCATCTCGTAGTAGGAGCATGCAAGTGGCTAGAGGCATGCCTACGGACTCCAACTCGGCTGGAGTCTGTAAGGTTGTCCCTAGTCTTGCCAACTCGTCTGCTCTGCAGTTCCCTGGTATGTCCCTTTGGCCCGCCACCTATATAAGGTGAATGTTGAAATGCTGAGCCATCTCGTTAAGAGATCTGCGACATTTCAGGGCTGATGTTGAGTTCAGGAAGACAGAATCCAGCGATTTAATGGCAACTTGACTGCCAGAAGATATGTTAATCCCTACCATGATGAGGACGTTATATCTCAGGCATTCTGCCACTTCCTTAATGGCCAAAATTTCGGTCTGATAAACACTACAGTGTCTAGTCTTCTTGCTATACTTAGCCTTAGGTCTTTGGAGCAGACCTTGAGACCTACGTAATTATTCATTTTGAGACGTTAGTGTAGAAGTCGACATACAGTTTTGTACCAGGAGTTCTACATTTCCACGTATCTCAATCTGGTACAAAATTTATAGTACTTCTTGTCGAACAGAGGTTCAGCCAGAGTGTAGTCTATGATGCCTGTTATGTCAAGCACCATGTTATGGATTACACTGTGACCGTAACCACCGTTTGACCACTGTGACAGCTCTCTTAGTCTTACTATCGTAGCTGTGGCAGTCTGCATACTAATTATGTCCAGGGGTAGTAAATGCAAAATTACATTTAGTTCATCGGATGTGGTGGTGCGGAGCGCACCAATTATGCACAGACTAGCCATCCTTTGAACCTTGCCCAGTATCTCGCAGTATGTGGACTTCTCAAGAGCCTTCCACCAGACGGTAACTCCATATAACATTATCGGTCTTACTACTGAAATGTAAAACCAGTGAACAATATGGTGCTTTAATCCCCATTGTCTCCCTATTACCATCTTACACGCATGTGGAGCAACTGAGACCTTTTATATTTAAACCAAGGTATTTTGCACAGTCCGCGAAAGGAATTTTAGTACGGCAGTCTCAGAGAACTTACCCTGAGGTTGCTGTCAATGAGTCTCTCCAGTGTTTTGAGAAGAAACGATGACAGGCTGATAGGTCTAAAATCTTTTAGTTTCGTATGGGAGGTTTTTCCGGCTTTAGGAATAAAGATCACCTTGATCTCTTCAAGCCGTGGAATCAACGTATCAGCCACCACTTGTAGTTCACCCGGTGAAATCATGTCCCGTCTGGGTGACTTGAATGGTTCAAAGATCTTAATTGCCAAAGTTATATTAGGTTTGGTTATGATTTCCCCGGCAACAGCCGACGTTTGAATTGACTCCGTGTTGTCCGCAACAGTTCCATTTCGGAAACTACCAGTAAAATGAGTATCCAGAAGCAACTCTAGTGATTCTTCACTGAATGTTGTCCAATCACACTGCGGTTTCCTGACATAACCTAGCGTGAACGGTGTGGAGGCCAGTATTTTTCTTAGCCTTGTGGCTTCGGAAGTGTCTTCAACTTTTTGGTAGAATTCACTCCAGGACTCCTTTGCCTTTCTTGGTGCACACTTACATTCTTTAAGTTTCTTTTTTTCGTTGTCCCAGTCTGTGAAGCTTTTCTGGGCTTAGCCCTATTGAATAAATTTCTACAGTATTTCCTGAGATCTACAAGCTCCAACGACCACCATCGCGGTCATTGCTTACCCCTGGCTCTGCTTATATGAGGCTTGGATAATAGATTTTGGAAATGTCTCCAGTCTGTGTAATATGTAATGTAGCGAAACGCCACCACCCCAAATATCCGGACGGACATTATATCCAGGAACACTTACAGCCTTATTGGTTGTATATAATTTAAATCAGGTATTTTTCTTAGGTCATCAAATTTGGTGAAATTAAAATTTCGGTTCAACGATTGTGCGTTGAAGTAACCAACATTACGCCCATCACTGACAATCTCGCCTACATTCATTGAAATGTCTTGGAAAAGTGTGCGTTTGGAAAGAACAAGAAATTACTAAAGCGTTGCAAACAATACAACTCATTCATTCAATAACTGTAAAAACTCTCTACTGATCGAGTTATTTCGCCACAGATGGTAACACAACCCGTCGTTTCCAAACTCACACTCCCATCCCTAATTATAATAAGCATACAAAATTGGCTACATTCAATTTTGCACTCTCCCCAGGCAATGGGCAGAGTTTGTCGAGATAAAATTACGTCATATTACGTTCCTATTTTCCCTTAAATCACTCATTGAACTTTAACTTAAATCTGCACAAGAAATTTTTCAAAAATATCTACAAAAATTATAAAAATATTTCTAACAAAAATCAACAAAATATCTCTTTTTCCCACTTTTGAGCCAAGCAGTTTTCCATCCGAAATGTCCCCTCTTAAAAAGATAAACTTATTCACAGTTTGCAAGTTCTTGGCCTGGTTTTAAAAATGTTAATGTTTAATACTTATTTAAAGCGACAAAATAAGGCAAAGAACTTTTTACATAAATTTTACTAGTGATGTGAGGCAAATAAAAGCATTTTACATTCTACTGAGAAACGCAAGGTTTAATAAAGTTGTCACGCTGTATAAGCAGTTGTTGTAAGCAAAGAATTCAGAGCACTTTGACGCACGAAACATGTGGGAGGTGAGAAATGTCCAAGAAAAAAAATCACATTTAAAATCGCTTCCTACGCCATTGTTAGCTCACGAGTACAAGCAAGCGCTATTTTTGGTGGGCCCTTTTACGGCAACTTATGAAGGATTTTTAATATCTCCCAATACTATTTTTGGTTCTGAGTTTTACAGATTAAAAATCACTGTGCTGTATGTTGAATTTTCTAATTTCTTAATTTCTATGACAACCAATCTTAGTTCGAGAAAATGTTAGACAAATTGTTCAAACCAATAACAACATGTACTAGCACAGACCGTTGATTGGAACAAACACAAAACTAGCAAAATTGTTTGATATAAAGGGAAAACAAAAAAGAAATGAGCCAACATCTATCATACCACTTACACCACAATTACAACTGCACAAATTTGACTTCTTCCATATAGTTAATGCGGAATATAAAAATACATACATTTCATTTATAACAAAATTCCCAGAATATCATATGAATTGTAAATGGCTTCGACTTATTTCTTTTGATAAATTTGAAGTTATTTTTTCGAAGTTTCGCTTTTATCGAAGAAATTTTTTCGAACATGTTCTTCCACAAAGGACATATGTGCCTAGACGTTATAAAATCAAACCCATTTCAATTCTTTTCTGACAAATTAGTTCAACACAAAAATATCAGCCTAAGGTGCTCTTTTTTAATCACAGTTGTCACATATTGTAATTTGACATACATATACAATTTACGATTTTTACCTTCGGAACAGAATATACGGTACTTTATTTAAAAGCTAAATGGAAGAAATCACAAATAACAGTGATCCTGATGAGTTGAAATCTGCTACTTTAGATCAACTTTACAAAGAGCAAGTTCGACAGATAAGGGATTTAATTTTAAAAAATCCAGAATGTCCTGATATAGAAAAATGTCGCAAATGGATGAACGTTTTTAATCACATTACTAGAGCTGAGATGGTAGCTAGAAACTGCCTATGTATGTTAATGCATCAACAAATTGCCAATTATGGTTGTCTAGGATACCCATTTACAAATTTGGACAATTGTAAGAGAAATTTGGAATCCGTATTGAAAGAATTAGACAAACAAAGTCGTGCAAGTACCAAGAGCTACGACGTTGAGAGTGTGTCAACTTTCAAATCCCACAATGTATCTCTTAATGATTTTGTTTGCGATAAGCATACGGGATGTCCAAATAAATTTAATGCAGAATCAATACAATTACAACTCGAATTAGATGAGCTACGCCTACAATTATCCGAACAACGAATTGAAAATGAAAAGTTAAAAGACATCGCTGAAAAATTTCGCATAAATTCGGAAACCAACAAAAGAATCTTGGAGGATATTAAAACGGAAATTCTAGGCCGTATGCGTGACAAACTTTTACAAATGAATGCTCATTACAACGGGGTCATAATACAATTGAAACTTTTCGAAACAATTTTCCAAGTTTATTCAAAAGATTTGCAATTTATGGAGACCATAAGAAAATTCGATATGAATCTTGAAAGTATTCTAAGCAGACATATGGAGGTTGAAATTAGTAAACAAAAAGGATCAATTTCACATCAAATTGCTAGAAAATTTCTAAGGAAAGATGTTAGAGTGCGTGAGAAATATGAACGACGTCTAACGATTCAATCCATGGCTCAGAGATTACAACTGAAGTTGGCCAAGCTGAAATGCTTCTCTGTATTGCGACAAATTTTCATACATTCCCATACTGAAATTGGTAAAGTTGACTTGTGGGATGTTTTAAAAATTCTTGAAGAGAAATATCAAGCCGTTGTGAAAGACATCTAAGTCAATTTCATTTAATTTAATTTATTTATTTAATTTATTTGTATGTGTTTTGGATATGCGTATATTTGCTGTCATTTATTATAATATTCTTAATTATTTATTGACGACTTGTTCCAATTTTGTTTTTATATGCATATATTATTTTACATTCATAAAATAATCCAAACAACTTTTCTTCTTAGCGTTTGACATAATATATGTAATTATGAACGTATGTACGAGTATGTAATTATGAACGTATGTACGAGTACGTACCGAATTTGTTTGTTTGTTTACTATCGAAACTATAATTGTTTGTTCACTAGGGAAATATTATTGTCTTAGACTGTTTCTGTTTGATATATATTCTTATATATATTCTTATACATATATATATATATATATATATATATATATATATATATACACGTGGTTCGTGTTGCAGGGCTGTGGAACGCTTTGCAAACTGAACTAAAATGTGTGTTACGGACCTTTTAGCAATTTTCTTTTCGTTTATGTTAATATAACTCATAAATTGTTATGCTACCAATGTGTAATCCATAAACGGCATTGACTAATATATAAATAAATTTACATGTGAATGTAAATGAAAAGCATAGATGCAATTTCAACCACAATTTCCAAAATAACGTTGCGAAGATAAACATCTATTGCAATCTCGCTAAATATTATTCTACGCTCGATACTCCTTAACTCACCAAATTAACGCACAATAATGAATTAAAGTTATTACTTATTCGATCTTGCGGGGGAAACATTGATTTTTGCTAATCCGGAGTAAGTCTGTCAATTTATCATTCCTTCTTTCAGGTGCAGGTATAAGAAACTAAAATTGTTCTCATAAGAAGTGAATATTCGCGTGTTTGGAAAGCAGCCAACCGGGCTGAACCCAGTTTTCATCCAAAAATTTAAAATTTGGCCTTTTTGTGTTCTCGAATCAAAAATTTTAATATTAATTTGTGTATTAAATGCATTAAAAATATAATATCAAAACTTTTTATTTTTCATAAATCTGAAAAAATCGACTTTTATATATTTGAAAAAGGGTTGTGGCAACACCAATTTTTTCTCTTGGCTGGCTCTAATTTAGAGGGCCTGATCCGAATAGACACAAAACTATTCCTAAAATTATTCCTAAAATAACCACACTCATGGGTCGTGCTTTTGTAGTAAGAGTAGATCGAATTTACAATTTACTACCAAGCCATTTAAAAAGTTTTAAATTATTTCCTGATTCTTACAAAAGGCACATTCTACAACACTTTCAGACTTTACTGTAAAATTTTGTTTTCAATTAAACTGTGGACAGCCTTTACTACATACCGATTATCTTATATCTCAAGATTATATTCCGATTAACTTCTAACTTTTGAATTAGTCTTTTTTTCCATACTTTTTTTTTGTCTTCAACGATCATAATGTTATATTATATTATTATATGTCATATTATATTTTTATAAATTTTATATTTAATTTTTATTATGATGAATTGTTGCATATTGTAATTTACTTATAATTGGCCGGAAGGCTTTAAATTACAAGCCAGAAATAAATAAATAAAACTATTGGTCACATACTAGGACATGCTAGTTCTAAATTTTGAGTAGGTCAAATACTGTCCAGCTAAGTGTACTCAGCACATTCTAAAGTCATTTATGGACGCAAACAGTGGATGTTGACGGATTTTTGCAAATGGAGTTTCAAAACAATATAGAAAACAAAATGTCGGTTTCATTATATTTTGTTTTCTGTCAGTGCATTTGTACAAATTAGCATGATAAAACATGTAGACTTGAAGTGGACTCTGACTATTGCGACTAAATGGCGAAATAAATTGTTTTAATATTGGTTTCTTGCACAACAGCTGCGGTAGATGTCATAGTTTCTATTCATCATCTCTTTCCTGTAAAGAGTCCAGACATTCCATCCGTATATTCCCCAATGAAGATTCTTATAACATCTGCTGGTTCGCAAACATTTGGAGGAGTTGAACTTCCTTTTTCTCTTTGTCTTTACATTGGCTGCACAAAAATTACGCGAAGACCAATAAACATCAGGATTTTTTGTTGGCAATGCCAGCAACTGAAAAAAATTTTAACAAGGCGATGTTGTCGCCATTCGAATAAGGGCTGTTGTGACCGGGAATTATGTCGCTCGAATCCACCGGGATGTATTTTCTGGCGCTTATTCCCTACTGAGCGACCCACGAAAAAGACCGTTACCCAAAATTTTTATAAATCAGAATTATTTCGTCTCCTGTAAACTCCTTTTGTCCAAGTGCTGAAATGCGCTGCAGATGATTTAGTCAAGAAAATAATAAAATTTAAGGCATATCAGCGACATAACCGCTTAACAAGTTGCGCATGTCGTTAGCTATCATCATCGTATAATCGCCAGCATTAATGACTAATTTCTCGCAGTGTAAGAATAACGGGATTGGTGACCTCATTCGACCTCACTCAGATAGTTACCTGTATAATTCTGCTAGACTTAAATTATTTAGATCTCAATTCAACGTGCAAATAAATACTATGTAGTTAATTGCCGATCCATCTCTTCAGGGCTTTAGGGAGAGATATTTGATTGATGTCTTCAAAGACTGTCGTCGGAGTCACAGAAGTCACATTTATGTTTCTATCACATAGAGATATTTATTAAAATCGCGACTAACTATGCGTGCGTTGGTTCTATAAGAACCTTTCCAGGTTTAGGTATAGAAACTAGAGTCCTAAATGATAACATTCACACTCTGATACCTTCATCATTATAGCTTCTATTTCATCAACTGGTGTAGTGAATTTTTTTCTTTGGGCGTGTCGAATGGGCACTGAAATTTACTGTTGAATAATTAGTTGAATAATATTAGCTTTTGACAGAACTTTTCTTTGTTCAATGTATGTATTTGCAAAAAGCGCCATCGTTAAAAGCAAAAATTCGAATATTTGGAAAAATAATCAAGACTATCTCAGAAACGGAATTCCCAACAAGAAGCTTGGGCAGAAAGGCGTCTTTCACAAAAATTATTTCAAAATCGGGAAAATAATAAATCGCTAAGATATGCATATAACTCATTTTTAAATCTCAACAGAGATACTAAGTTACGACGTTTTTGCATTCATTATTGATAATATTTTCCTACGTATAAGGCCCATTCCCTAAAATATCTGTTAAAATAATACTATCAATGGAATATGAGAGAGCTTTTGACATTCAGTGGACTTGCACGCACAATATTTTTAGACTCAGTTAAACACGACCTATAGCTTAGTGACGAATCCGATCGTTAGTGTGCAAAGTTTTTGTTACATTTGTCGATTGCTAACTACTCGAAGTATTGGTCAAACACATCGAGATGACCACAGCTAACTAAGTAAGGTGTCTGTGTTGGAGGTCGAACCCAGGATAGTCACATGCACTAATCATCGCGCTAGGGTCGGTCATGACACTTGCCATACATTGGACATAAATATGGAGGCTAGCGATAAATTGGAAACCTTATCCAGACATTCTACTCTTACCATATCTGGATGGTTAACACCAATGCTGGGATTCCGTCAGAACCAAATGCCTTGGAAGGATTAGTATTATTGTTGACCTCTGCAACTCCATCGGTGTTTAACTGAGAGGCCATTAGTGAGTTAGGTATGAGTTGAGGACTTTAGTCAGGCGCTCTACTCTCGGCATATCTGGATGCTGTAATATCAATGTCGAAATGAGTGTCATAACTAATTGCCTAGGGGGGCTTAGCATTATTGACAATCGTTACAACTCCATCGCTAGTAATTTCGGTGCGGGCATTCCTGTAAGTGATGTTGGAGAGTGACGTGACAACAGACCTGAACTTACCTGTACCAAAATTAAGATAGCATGATATCAGGTGATAATACTATTTATTTCGTTTATGTGTATACGGGAATACTTGGATTAGATGAGCGAATATCGTCGACTTCATCATGTTAATGTTAATGTGAGGCCGATAAACTGTAAAGCAGACGGACACGTGCTTTACCTTGAACTGGTCAATAAAACAAAAAAAAATCTATTATTTATTCAAATTTATTGTATAGTTTTGAAAGTATGCCCCATCCGAAATAACACATTTATGCCAACGAATTATGAAATCATCAAAAACAAACGCAATTTCCGGAATAGACTTCAGTTCTAGCCTTGACATGGTACTTTGAGTTTTGGAAAAAAACCATCTGGATTATTGGCCTGATATTGACCATCAACTTGACCTATGATCGACTTTTGCTTGTTTTTCTCGGTTTCGGCAGGTTGGCAGGTTTGTATCTCAAACTCGTAATACCATGTTTCATCACCAGTAATAATGCCTTTTACGAAGGTGGGGCCGGAACTGACACACTCTAAAATGTCTTCAACTACCTTTACGCGAATGAGTTTTTAAGTTTCTACTAAATATTTTTTGCGCTTCGGCACATGAAATTTTATTTGCAATATAAAATTTAAGACAAATTCTTTGTATGATGAACTAACAAAATCGGGCATTGTAAACAAACACTGTAAATGACAGATCGAACTCAGGCTCTGCGCAAGTACAGAGGACAGTTGAGTAAACTAAGAGACAACAAATATTGACAATCCCTTTAAATGGACTTTTGATATTATCAATTCTCGACATTTTTGACAGAATGTATCAGACGATTTAAGCCCAAGCGATATAAGTCTGTGTTGTATCGAGCCGTGCCTTGTGAAGGCGATCAAGTATGATCCCTTCCTAAAAGTTCACATTAATCTTTATTTCCTGGATCACGCCGACTTTTATCTGTTCACCATTATGACCGATGTCACTTCCAGTCTATTTATTGAGACTGTAGATGTCAGGTGACTCGGTTCATACTACAATTCAACCGACTATCCACTAAGGAGTAAGCTGGTGGGGAGACCTGTAGGTCGACGACGAGGATGCTGAAGACGGAGTGGCTACGACGAATACGAAGATGATGGAACGCTAATTGTTGTTGAATAACGCTCCGTTGCTGAGACCCTAGCACTTTCTAAGTTAACACTAATTTTTACACACATGCATCAATGGACGGACACGGCAGCATAATGTATGTCGTGGTTCGGAAGGTAATGCATTCAGAATGAACAAAATGGATATTTTCTATTGTCGCTGGTGTGGCAGCTTGGTTGGAAAATTCTTAGTCACAAACAAAGTAATAGCGTTCTTTCTTGTTACCTACTCTTATTTATTTTGTTAAGGTAACGATGTTGTTGTTCTTGCCCTTGCTTGTATAATTGTAACAACTGTCGTAAATTGGGTTCAGGTTTAAACCCAGTTTTCATATTATATGTACATTTTTGGAAAACTATACGTACTGCTAATGAAAGTATAAATTTACCTTAAGTAAGTAGAAGTAAAGTAAAAAGTTTTTACGAAAATAGTCAGCTTAAATACAAAAAATATTTCTGTAAGAATATCTAAAGTGCCAAATTGCATTTCACAGTTCTAAACTTTTCTTGTCAACTTGCTAACTTATGATCACTTTTTATTATGTACGAGATACCAGCATTGTCTCTTCTTTATAGCTGAAAGATTGTTTTCTTGAAATTATTGCAATATCAGCAAAAATTGATTTTATTTCTTTTAAACCACGCATTTCTTTACAAAATACTGGAACAAATCGAACCAATATTTCTAGATTCCATGTGTGCTCCTCCAAAATTTTGAGATATGTTCATGGTGGTAGGTGTAGAAGTATATTTCTTAAACTTCACTTTTGAAAATTATTTACAATTAAGATGCTTATTTACGTTCTTCTGTATTATTAAATTTAGTGAATCAAATTATATCGTAAAATTATTTCATATTTTGTATTCTAGCAGAACACAAATTTATACTGAGACTTCCCGTACTCTGCCTGCTGAGTTGAAGAATTTCTCAGTTAGTCCTGCAAATTTTAAACTAAGTTATATTATATTATTCATGAACTAAGATTTGTTTTCGGTTATTTGGAGATTTGTTTGCTCCTTGTTTTTCCACCTACAATCTACATTCATAATATTTGGCTATACGACTTTGTTGATTTTTTTATTGGAAGGCTGTGCGTTACGCTTAGGGTTTTTGGTGGAAAATAGATTTAAGCGATATAACTCATGTTAAGCTGCTATCAATGTATAGTCCATTGATTGTTTAATAAATGAATTGAAAAAAATTTGCAAGTTAAGCAGCTAATGATGTATTACAAAATAATTTCTATTTTAAAAAAATATATCTTTAGGAAATATTTTTTAGATTTAAAATTATCCCCCAATTTCTTTTTAAGTGTTGTGTAGTCTACAAATACTTTTAACACTTGCTTTTTCCGATATTAAAGAATGTACCACAAAATCGTATTTGGTCTCTTTTAAAGTCGAAACAGAACCGAGCGTGGTGATGATCAGGAAAAAAATCATTACAATTCTGTGAAATTCAAATTGTGAATAAAAATACAATGTTTTCTTGCTGTTCTCATGATCTTCCAACTTTGATCTTAAAATTTATGCAGAAACCACGCAGATTTCATTATTTATTTTGGGCCTGGGGTACATACCTCGGTATGCGGCGTTCGCATTGCAATATGTTTTCTAAATTTCTTATTTGGTCTGTAAATTGAATAAAGAAGCAATAATAATAGCTATAAATAATTATAAGCGGGTTTAAGTATAAACAATATTTACCTGCAGATGCTCGATGAGCTGCCAGGACGTCCAAACGGACACTATTGCTACTGCTTTGGAATGCACATATATCACTGGTATTGACACTAGGTTTGCGCAATAATGGCCCAATATATTCATCTTCGGTTGATTGTGAATCGCTAAAATTTAGATCTCTCTCTAGAGCTAAGGATAATGCGGTTGCAGCATTTGGCAAATCATCATCGGCTTCAACGGACGATGATGACGAATTAGCATCATTAATTTGTTCACTATAAGCACTAATTGGATCAGACAACATATTTAACAAGTTTTGTGTCAACGTATTTGACATTGATGTAAGTAGAGGCGTTGTTGTCATTGAGGTTGAAGGACCTTGAGTTGCAATGGAAGTTGTGGCGGTTGTAGGTGGTGTAGTCGTTGTGGACGGTGTGGACTCAGCTACCGATGTAATACTGCTTACATTATTATTAGTAGAAGTAGTGGAGCAGGATGTGGTTGGGACTGATGCTGCACTATCAATATTGTTGCGGGATTCACTGGTTGCGCTGTCATCATTTTGTTGCTGCTGAACACTAGGCGGAATTACACGCTCAACACCGGGTACTATGGCAGCTGGCACAGGTGGCGGCGCTGGCAGTGGAGATGTGGGATCACGTGTAGGTAAAAGCGGAGCTCTCACTTCTGGCAGCTTGGTGTAGAGATTCTCTCGTGGCGAAAGTATTTTCATTTCCCTTAATTTTGAGCGCAATGTTTCGACCCACTCTTGCATAATATCCCTGGATGTTGTATGTAAATCAAGTACAAAATATGAAATTATAAATTCGTTTTCATAACAATAAGAAAATGTATGCATTAACCGAAAGTAGTTTCGGTATGTAGATATTGAGTGGCGTAACTCAACTGCACATGAAGTAAATCAAATAAAGAAGCGGGCAATTAGTCATTAGTTAGTTAACGAAATCACCCAGTAGGCCATTGGTACAAGACAAGCTTAAACCATCGTTAGTGGCGTAGAAAAAGATAGGAGCGAATGGGGGCTAACACTTAAAAATGTAATGGGCGTTAAGTGCAGTAATCTAAATGCAGTAGACGACCGCAGGCAAAAATGTAAACAAAAGAAAATGCGAAACTATATTTCAGGAAAGATTGCATTTCAGGAAAGTAAGTCACCTCTGCAATGTCTGATCACCGAACATTTTATGTGCATTCGTATAATACCCGGTTTCTTCTTTTAACTGCCAAAGCTAAACTTCTCCTACGTCTGTGTTTATAAATACTCATGTTCATGTCTATGTTTAGAAAAATATTCAACTTACCATGACATGGCGTGAAAACGCACCACTTCGTTGCTGAGCGTGACAACAAATTCGAATTCATGTGAGTTGGGAATTAGTGCGTGCGATATGTGTAATGTGTCCTGCATGGAAACAATCCATTCTGGATTATGCGAGGGAGCCTGTCGCGGCTCAGCGTAGCCCTCTAGTAAAGCCTCAGTGTCATCATGAACACAGAAAACAACCCAGCTGCGCTCGCATTTCTGGAACAAAGTGGTACATGCTCTACATAAAGGCCCATTCTTATGGTTCGTTCATCAGTCTCTTGTTCCTACTTACTTTTGGACCAACAAAAACTTTTTTTCCCTCGGCCGTTAGCCTCTTGAGCCAGGTATTTTTGTGGATTTCCCGAAATTGGGCTGTCATTGCTGGTATTATCGGACCGGCGGCAGCTACTACAGCTGTTGTCGGCCGATTGCCACTCAAAGTGGGTAATAAACTGTTTGTTCCTGGGACGGCCATAGTCGTAACAGGACCAGTTGCATTGGCAGTTGCTATGGACGAGGTCATTTTCACAATTTTCCCATCTTTTTGCTTCGAAAAATGACAACCAATTTTGTCGTTACAGTTTCATAAATCTTATACCAATTTGCTTTAGCTGTTTTCGAAAGCAACACACTATTAATGTATTTCACTTTTCTGGTTACTGTTGTCTTATTACTGTGGGTAGTATCGTTTGAGTTGGTTAATTATTTTTATTTATTTCAAAGTGACGAATAAAAACACAACAATACCACTTGATGTTAAACACCTGTCTTTGTGATTAACAGAGACCGCAGTCGCTGCTTCGGTGCGGCCGCTATGTTTGTCAATTTCTTTATATTTTGTTTCTTCCTACTTTTGTTGTAGTGCTGACGGAGATGTCGTGGTTGAATTGTCTGTTTTTGACAAATGGGTCCTTCAGCCATTCATTCGTTGTTTCTACGACTGTTGCAATTTGCGAAACCGACGCATACCATTTTCTTCACTTGTTTTCTTTTATAACGCTTTTTCCAAAGCTAGTTAATTACATAACGTAAACGACACTTTGCTCGGCAATTTCTCTATGGTATTTACACTAAAAATATTATACTTATATGAACATTTTATTAAAAATGCACTAATTAAAGAATTCACTTGCAACTTATCAAGACGCCATATTTACAATGTTGCCAGGTTGCTAAAAAATAATAATAAACCAGCTGTGGCCAGATCGCGGAACAATGCATCGTTTTTCAACACTCATCGGAATTAATGGCAAGGGTTAACAAATGGAAATAAATAAGAATACTGTAATTGTCAACTCGTCATATTATTTGCATTACTTTCCAATATCAAAATCGGAAAAATACATATTTTCGACGTAATCAAATAAAATTATGTTCATGCACTAAAATTTCATTATTGAAGCAAAGCATAAAAAATTAAAAAACAACTTATAAAACTGCAGGCGAAACGAGTTGTTTACATCAGCTGCAATAATTCAGCTGTTTACAAATCAGTGTTCGAAAACTTTCTTATCGAAAAGAGGAATATTGGACCAAAAAATCTTGCTGCAAATTTCACCACTATTCTTTCCAAATGTAGTTTTATCGTGAAAAACGATTATAGAAACATCTTCATAGACGTATTCAAATTTGCTGAAGAGGGTGCGACGGAAAATTTGTGCAAATGAAATTCCGTTCATATAATTTGCACGTATTCTAAATTGAGTTCCGAATGAGCTCAATACCAACTTAAAAATTAAACAAAATAAGTTGATGCTTTAATGGGAAATTCCCATGATTGTGCTTAAAATCAACAATTTGTTCTTCGATACCACGAAACAATGACAGCGGACCGAGCATATGGCAATTGCTTCATTGCGATATACTAAAAAGTCAACTGACCAAAATAGCTGGGGCGTGCTTTCCGGGGTCCTTGTCCTACCTAAAACAGAGGTGATTTGTAGGTGTGTGGACAATGGGGTTCGTCGAATAAGTGAACGACGACTTTAATGGAAAGGGCATAGTTGGTAGACGCTCCATCGAGTCCATCCAAATCTGTATAATGTTTGTTTTAAGGTGTCGAATTATAGTTTAGCATTCTTTTGCTAGTTTCGGAAAGAAATTCATAGATTATGACCATCTTAAGTAAATTTTATTGTTGTCCTCTGTCGGCGTTCGCGGGTTCAGGATTCACGCCAAACAAGATGGGGCTAGCTGAGGCGGCGGCACCGATATGGTAATAAAAAAGGGTTTATAACAATAAATGACGCCCAATTATGAAACACAGCAAGATCCAATGTGAACAATAGCCCAAAGTTCTGATAGAGAAAGTAGGGTAATAGACTTAAAAGTGACGTCTTAGAAGTAACAAGTCTAATTGCGAACATTTAAAATATATTACACTATTTCCCCATCAGACTGTACCAACACTTCTATGCGTGTTAATCGGTAAAGATGGCTAATTGCGATAGAGGTGTGATGGTTCCCAATATTTTAATAATAAATAAATTTTGCTTGATTTAATACAACTTTTAAGAGACTCCTGATATGATATGAATGTATGTGAATCCTATTTCCCGAAATATGGTTGTTCAAGTAAATTTATACCAGTATAAAGCATTTCAAATAGAGATATGGATAAAACTAAAAAAATTACCAACACTAACAATGAACCTCAAAAGCCCACATGCGAAGTTCACTGTCCCGAAATCCTTATATAGATCCTTATAATATATATGTGAAGTTATTGCTGTTTATATGTTTGTATATTATTGAAGACATTTGAGTTTTGTTTTCGTTTATTGCCTTATTTCAAAAAACGTGTTTATTTTTATTTTTTTTTTATTTTTATCGAAAATTGTATAAAGTAAAACTAAAGCCGAAATTTAAAAATAAAAATATTAAAAATAAGTTGAAGTAATAAGTTGAAGATAACAGCATATAATCACATATAACAGAATATTTAGATTGCAAAGTTTGTATAAATTCTGCAGGCCGGAAGATTTAAGCGTCAAAATGCCAGTAAGTAGAAGTCCTGCAAAATCCCCTGGTCCAGTTATGGGGGAAGTAGTGTTATAGACATGTCCTAAACAAAAAACAATACTCACCGTGTGAACTAATTGACAGGTGCCAATGGCAGTTCTGCCACAGGAACTATTCCAAAAAACCTACCGGCTACACCAGATCTTTCGTTACTCCCTCCACAAGTTCTGTTCACATTCAGAACACAGCCCGCTACTGAATATAAAAATGATAATGATAAATGATTTGATTGCAGAGGTAAACATGGAATATAGGGCTAAAATGGAAGAACAAATTGACCAAAAAATTGCAGAAGGTTTTAAATCTGGGTTTGGTGAATTAGGAAAATTGTTGATCAGATTTACTTTAGGAGAAAGAAAAACTAATAGGGAAGATCCAGTGTCAGGTGAGGAAATACATTTGAGGGAAGAGCTGTTAATAAAAACAACTTCGAAAAAGAAAATGCCCCACATAATCCGCAAAGAAGGCTAGAATTCCCCTACAAAAATAAAGATAACATAGGAAATAATACACTAGATTCTATTCACCGTCACTAGACACTATGTGTAGAAAATAAAAACTATGAACATGGAAAGCCGGTTCGTGATCCAATTATCGTGGACAAAGGGGACCTAATATTTAATGGTAGTTCGGATGAACTTCGTGTTGAAGACTTTATTTTTCGCATTGAATACTTACATGTGCATTACGGTTGTCCTTGGGATGAAATCATACGCGATTTCCAAAGACTTTTAAAAGGGGTTGTGAGAGAATGGTTTTGGCTGAAGACTCGCTCCATGAACTTCAAAAGCTGGAACGAAATCAAACATGCCTTATTGCAGCAATACAAATTGAGTAGAATCGATTGTGAATACATGCGTGAACTAGAAAAGCGTAGGCAAAAACCATTCCATTTCATTCAATAAATACATTAATAGCGAGATTGAGAGCTGGACTACCCGAATACGAAATGACCCGAATTCTGGAAAGAAAATTGCGACGAAGTTTGTCTCAAATTTTATACCCTATGAACACATATACAGTGGAACAATTGCGCGATGAGTGCAAGGAAGTGGAGAAAAATTTCATGAGAAAAGAATATGCCACTCCTGGACCACCAACACGGGTCGCTTCAGTAAAGAAATATGTGCACGAAATAAGTGATCAGATTTACGGGGAAGAACAAGAGCTTAGGATAGAGGATATTAAATTTTAGAAAACAAAAGCTGATGGCCATATTGATCAAATGAATATTATTATGTGTTGGAATTGTCGTCGCTTGGGTCATGTATTTAAAGAGTGTTTTTGAAGCCAGTGGAGCTTATTCTGGTACAAATGCGGAATGACTGGAGTCATGACTCCCAGATGTCCCAAATGTGCGGGAAGACGAAAGACTGGAGAGTCATGTCCCACGCAAACTCCCGAAGAAAACTCATTGGCAATTATACTCAAATCGATCAAAATAATGGAGATGAAGAAGAATGTAACTACATACTTTTAAAAAAATCGAAAATCTAATCTTCAAATAAAAATGATGGAAAAAAAATTTATAGCATTGCGAACAAGATGGAGAAATCATATAGAATTAGATTAGATAAATATAATAAAGTTGGGGAAAGAATATTTAATGAAAAAAAAAAACAATAATAGGCTTTGGAAAATAATTTGCGCGAAGGCGAATTCCCGCGCGCGGGAAGTTAAGGGTTTATTAGATACCGGAGCCGATTTGCTAGTAATATCGGCAAATTTTAAATGCATATTAAATTACTGCAAACCTAACGATTGGTCCAAATAAATCGAAATTCTGCTTCAAAGAATTAAAATATTTACGATTTATAGTAGGTGTGGGATGCATGCGCACAGATCCAGAAAAGGTAGCTGCGATTAAGAAAATATCAATTCCAAAATCAGTTCGTAAGGTGAGAAGCTTTCTTGGAACAGCGGGATGGTATCGTAGATTCATCAGGATTCATCGACATTAACAGCACCATTGTTCGACCTTATTAAAAAGGGTGTCAAATTTAAAATAAGTGATGAGGCTGTGGATAGTTTCGAGAAATTAAAACAAGCATTAACCACGGCGCCATTGTTAACTCATCCAAATTTTAAGAAACGATTTTTTGTTCAACGTGGTGCTTCTGACTATGGAGTTGGTGCTGTGCTTTTTCAAAAAGATGGAGAAAATGAAAGACCTGTCGCTTTTTTTCACAAAAGTTGAACCCAGTTCAAAAAAATTACAGCGGTACCGAGATGGAGTATTTAGCGGCTGTGTTAGTGATCAAACGCTTCAGACCATTTTTAGAGCTGATAACCGACCATGCGAGTTTTAAATGGCTAATGCCATTACGTGATCTACATTTGAGATTGGCTAGGTGGGCTCTCCAGTTCAGTCATACGATTTTCAGATCGAACATCGTATAGGCTTGTAGAATGTGGTTGGTAACACTTTGTCAAGAATGGTCGAGGAGATAGAATTCACTCCAGATAATATCTTAGGGTTCGAAACGATAGAGTTTACTTCATATGAATATCTACAGTTAATTGAAACCGTCGAACAAGGACAAGCTACCAGATTTAAAAGTAGGTAATGGTTTGGTATTAAAAAAAACAGCATGCAAATTTATATATGAATGAAATAGAAGAGTTCCAATGGAAATTATATATACCCAGCTCTTTAACTCATATTTTAATACAACAGGCACATGAGCCACCTGAAAAATCCCATAGCGGAATTCAAGAGACTCTGCATGCATTAAAATCGACATTTTATTGTGCGAACATGGTAGCGCAAGTTAGAAATTTTGTCAATAATTTCACTGTATGTAACGAAAGCAAATCGTCGAATCGAAATCTAATGCGCGATATTGGAAATGAGGTAGTCATAGATAGATCTTTCCAGAAAATATATATAGATTTTTTAGGGAGGTATTCTAAGTCTAAAAAGGGAAATGTATATATATTCATAGTACTCGATCATCTAACCAAGTTTGTTTTCCTTAAAACCATGATGGAAATGTTATTAAGTTTTTGATAAACAGTGTGTTTCACGACTTTGGTGTTCCGAAAATGATACATTCCGACAACGGCAAACAGTTCACTTCAAAAAAGTTAGAAACAATAACACGAAACTATAAAATCAAACATATGAAAACAGTTGTCTACTACCCACAATCGAGTGCGGCTGAGATAGTTAATTAAAGCGTCTTAACTACCATTAAATCATATTTAAAAGAAGGCCATCAAGTACGGGATCTGAACCTACCGGTTCAAGGTCAAAGAACATGGGACCACGACCCCGCATATGTGACTGAATATTATGTAATTTTGTTAATTGTTTATGCATATGATTTGTTGGTAGGGTGCTCAGTTATTTGGTGTCGTAACTAACGTTTTCCTAGATTTATGTAAAGTAAGCATAAAGCGTTCAAAATTATTTGTGATCAAGCATAACTAAAGTGGCAGTTAAGTGGAACAGGCATCCTCTCTTTTGTTCGAGTTGAAAGTAAAGAAAGAAAGTGAAGAAAGAAAGAAAAAAAGTGAGTGAGTGGAAGCAAAGTGTGAACATAGACAATTTTTAACGGCTATTTAATTTTGTGCTTCAAGGAAAATAGAAACAAGAATACAGAGCCAGAAGAAAGTGTTAATAGTTCGTTTTTTATATTTCCTCTGTGTTTTTTTGGACGGGAGTATAACAAGTTTCGGTCGAAAAAGAAAACCCATAAATTTTTAGAGGAAATATCCAAAAAAATAGCCAAAAGCAATGGAAATCTAATTCATAATATTTTTCCATTGTCATATGTTCGCGAATTTTGTTTTTGATTGTCCGGTGACTATATAATGCAGTCCCCAAAATACCCAATAGAAAGCCTAAACTGGAGAAGTATTTGAAGGCGTGAAAGGCCACAGGGAATACGAAAAAAGTTACGAGCGGAAAAAGATAAAATCACCAAAATATCGTAGTTCCAAGTCCGTGTAGAAAACCACTAAAAGCGCGAAATAGCTTTGCAATTTAAATAGTGGTGACTGGAACCCATCCGGTCGGATAAAAAGCAAACGACCAGCTGGAACTTTGAAACAGAGCCCACTGTGGAATATATTCTGCGGCTAGATTGATTATACAGTACATAAGTTTACCCGAATACAAAATCTGCCTAGCCATTCGATGGGTGCCGGCAGAACACAGTGTTCAATAGTTGGAATTTTTGCATAAAGATAATATAAGAAAAAAATAAAGAACAAAAGAATTAAATAAATAATAAAAAAAGAAAAAAATTAAGTGGCAGATTAGGACATAGTTAAAATTGTTATAATGAAGTTTAGTGTTAGTGTTTATTAAGTGTTTGATAAATTTTATTTTGTGAAAGGAACCTAACTAGAGTTTGTACTGAAATAAATAATTAGAACGTCAAAAGCCCTTAGATAGAACCTCAAAAAAAATCTTTTAGGGAATGATAGAGGGCATTTAAAAATACAAAAAAAAAAATTGCAAGAAATTAATTTATGACAAAATAGTCGCCTATAGTTCGGTCCTTTAATAGAGAATATTGTGTATTAAGTTTTTTTAGTTTTCAGAATTGAGATTGTAGGTAGTTTTTTGTCATACAACTAGTTGACAGCGGAAAGGGAAAGGGAAATTTTCGGTCTCCTTCATTGCTAACTTCGATTAGATTAGGTATTGTCTTATCCAATTGCGTACAGTTGGTTAAAGGGGTGAAATAATATAACCAACTCGAATAATTTTGAAATATATACTAAGTAAAGATATTGCAAAAATTATATAGTGTTTAGTTTAAGCTTTATCAAAATAAATATTCTGTGTCTCAGAAATTTAAACATGTGTGAACGAAGTTATTTTTTTTAGGGATTTCGGGAATGGCCTAAAGGATTGTGGTGTGTGGACAATAGGGCTCGTCGGATAAGTGAACGACGACTTTGGTGGGAAGGGCATATTGGAAACTGTGCATTTACATTACTATTCAGTGAAGTAAAAAAGTCCGAATTACTGCTCATATGACAACTGGCGCCAGAATCTATGTACCACCCATCTCGGCGCAGTTTCTTACCAGAATTTAAACAATATTCCTTATTTGACTCAGAAGTTTTCTTGGCTTTAAACGTATTTGGTTTGTTTCCGGTGTGGTTTTTATAACGTCAGTCACGTTTAATGTGCCCAATCTTACAACATCCATAACATTTCTTCATTGTATTTTGGAATTTTAAAGCAAAATTCGATGAAGTTGTTTCCAGATTTCCTTCTTGCCTTCTTTTATGCTCCTGTATCAATTTCTCCTTAACAGGATCTAAAGTTAATTCTTTTTCCGATCTTACTTCCAAAACTTTGATTATTGCATAGTATTCGTCCGGCAAAACTTTCCAAATTGAATGCCACTTCCAGATGATCTGCCAGACTTTCGCCCAATCCACTAAGTCTGTTGCCGGTTTCAAGCATTTCTGATATGTGTGTTTCCATATCTTGTCCATTCCTCAACTGCATACGACATAATTCCTTCAACAGCATGGCTTTATTTAACAGAGTTTATTTTTCATGGACTTTTCTTAAGGTTTCCCAATACTCACGTGAAGTGTTTAAGTTGCGTAGATGTACTTATTGGGAACCTTCTACCAAAAGTCCAATGATTGCACGTGATTTACCATCTTTTGTAATCCAATATGCATTTTGAGTGTCCGGCTTGTCCTTGCAGACTACATCCCACAAGTCCCCTTTAATTAACAAGAGCTCCAACTTGTACTTCCAAATTTGGTAATTTTCTCCATTCAGCTTCTCGACACACGATTTTACGTCTTCTAAGGGATAAAGGCCCATAACCTATTGGAAGCTATACAGATCCTTTTGGGTTAGTAATAAGCAGTGGTGTGATTTTTATTCGAATAACTTATGTGGAAAAACGGAGTGAAAAAATAATATTTTTTGCAAACGTAAAACTCATAAGCAATGATTTTACAATTTATATTTTGCAAAGTGTTTCTCAAACAAGTTATATTTTTGTTCAATACCCTTTCTCAATTTTTAAAATATTTAATGAAGACCTATCATTTTACAAAACTAAGTCAACTTGGTATTTTACAATGGCTTCGTTAAGAGATCCGCCAACATATCTTCGTTGGACAATATTCAAATTTCACCACTTTTGATTGTTTGATTTCTCGAACAAAATAATATTTGGCATCGATATGTTTTGTTCTTGGATTAATTTTTTCGACGTCCAACAACTTCAAACAACTTTGATTGTCCTCCATTAAAGTGATATCAGTAATGTCGACGTTCCTAACCCCAAACAACATCCTTAACCATATAAGTTCTTAAACTGCCTCCGTCAATGAAATAAATTCTGATTCTGTCCAGATAATGTCACCTGTTTTTGTTTTCTACTTGCATAAGAAATTGTTGCATTACCAATTTGAAAAACATACCATTAACCACTTGTAGAACCGAACCGGACTTTAAATATACTACATCTAAAGGAATTTTAGATGATTTAGAATTAGCCATACCTTAATTTTCCAAAATTTTGTCAATATAACTCCGTTGATGGATGAAAAATTGTCCATCTGTAAATTCCACCTCTATTCCGAGGTATAATTTCAAAGTGTCCAGGTTAATTACGTTAAACGATTTCGAAATATCATTTACAACATCTTCAATAAGTTGTTGACGTTTAGTCAAGACAAGTATATCATCTACACAGACCAATAAGTATACAATATCGTCATTGATTCCTTTGATATAAAGACAGCTGTCAGATACATCCCTTCTGAATGTACCTGTATCTATCTAAACTTATTAAGATTCCGTTAAGTTTCTGATTCCAACATCTGGCAGACTGTTTTAAACCATATACACTTTTATTCAATTTGCAGACTAATTGCCGTTTTGAACTTTCAAAGCCTTCTGGCTGTTTTATGTAAACTTCGTTCTCGAGTTCACCGTTTAAAGATGCAATTTTAATGTTAATGTGATTTGCAATCATGTTTTTATAAGACGCAACTGCCAGAAGTGTTCTAAGAGTTGATTGCTTCACCACAGGGGCGAACACTTCATCGTGATCTTTACCACATTTTTATGAAAAATCCTTAGCTACAAGACGAGCTTTGTATTTTTTAGAACCATCAGGTAGAGTTTTTATTTTGTACACCCGTTTGCTACCACAGACTTCCTTTCTTTAGGCAATTCTACCAAATCCCAAACATTATTTTCGTACATGGCTTGTATTTGTTCTCTCATTCTACAATCCACTTTTCGCTATCATGACTATTGAACCATTATTAGTCGAAACTATTACATCCTCTGTTTCACTGCCAGCTGTATCATAGTTGTCGTGGTCGTCACAAGTTTCATCTTCAGACATAAAATTATCTACAGGGATTTTCTCAGACTTTGACAAAATCACGGGTATCAAATTTGGACTAACACTCATTTTTGGGCGACTGGTGTTAAAATTTTCAACGAATTTCACATCTCTTGAGATAATAATTCTATTTGTATCTGTATCAAGTATTCTGTATGCCATCGATTCATTACAGAATCCAACCAATAGTCTCTTCTTTGATACATTATCAATATTTTGACGAAATTTTTTGCTAATATGGAAATACGCTTCACAACCAAATGTTTTATTATGTTTCATTGAGGGTTATTTAGAAAACCATAATTCGCTAGGCGTCTTTTTGATTGACTTTGACTACATTTTGGGTTAGTAATAAGCAGTGGTGTGATTTTTATTCGAATAAATTAGGTGGAAAAACGGAGTGAAAAAATAATATTTTTTGCAAACGTAAAACTCATAAGCAATGATTTTATAATTTATATTTTCCAATTTATTTGAAAAAAAAACAAAGGCTTACATTCCATCTAGATGGTTCTCCCAAACATGAATAAAACAACATGAACAAAAAGCAAACGAAAATCTCATCTGATCTATGCACTGGCCTTGAATCAGCAACTAAAAGGACGTTCATATTATGCCATATCCTGGAGGAGCCCTAATACAACGGGTCGACACGAATATTCTTGTTTTTTACTTTCTTCCTAAAGATTTATTTGGCCAAGGAACCGCTAGTGCCAATTCAACAAAGAAAAACACAAAGCAAAAAAAAAAAAACAAAATTTTTAAAGCCTATAAGGCGATATCACATAAATCCAAAAATGCGGATTAGCTTGCCCAACCCAAAAATGTCTGTAAAATGTTCTATAGAGTAGGAGAAACTAATCTCTAAACAAAGAATTCTGATGTTGCTGTTATTGAAAATAACATTGGACGCTGTTTCTTCAACTCCATAGATCTCACAATCTGGAGAAGGGTTAATTGCTTAAAATACGGCTGAGTGACTTACACGGCACAGCAGCTAGATTACGCACATGAATCCAAGTGGATTTTGTACTGCTGCGAAAAATCTTGTAATAATGGGAATTACACCCCCGTGCTTTACTAGAATATTCTTCGGCTCCATACTCGTCTTTCCATATCCTTAAAGGCATTCGCCAATGCCCACTCCAGATACCATAATGTGCCAATTTCTCTCGTCCTTTTGGCAGCCTGGTCTGCCACTTCATTTGAAAACATATCCGAATGACTAGGAAACCAACTCAACAATACGATCCACCAAAAAAATTTCTTCATCCATTCTTTAAAATATATTTAAGTTGTCAACAAAAAATTTGTCAACAAAATTTTCACTTTCAGTAAGTTTTCTTTAATAGCAAACTCCAATGCTTTGCAGATTGACATCAATTCCGCCGTCAAAGAGGAAAATCTCTTCTCAGTATAAAACGCAAAGACCAGGCCAGTCTCGTCATGCACGGAAGGATCACCTATTGCATTCTCTTTAACGGAAACATTTGCATGCTAGACACTAAAGTTTCGTTCGCACATGCTCTCAATCTTCTCTCGGAATAACGAATTAGCCGGCATCTGCCTTATTTTCCACCAAACCTCCAAAAAATTTTAAATATACATAAATATTGACAGAAGCTTTCGATACTATTTGAATAGAAGGCATATACAAAATACCTTTAATATGATTAAAAGGCCTTTTTCTCTTTCCTCCTTTTTTATTTATTTCTGGCTTGTAATTTAAAGCCTTCCGGCCAATTATAAATAAATTACAATATGCAACAATTCATCATAATAAAAATTAAATATAAAATTTATAAAAATATAATATGACATATAATAATATAATATAACATTATGATCGTTGAAGACAAAAAAAAAGTATGGAAAAAAGACTAATTAAAAAGGTAGAAGTTAATCGGAATATAATCTTGAGATATAAGATAATCGGTATGTAGTAAAGGCTGTCCACAGTTTAATTGAAAACAAAATTTTACAGTAAAGTCTGAAAGTGTTGTAGAATGTGCCTTTTGTAAGAATCAGGAAATAATTTAAAACTTTTTAAATGGCTTGGTAGTAAATTGTAAATTCGAGCTACTCTTACTACAAAAGCACGAGCCATGAGTGTGGTTATTTTAGGAATAAGAAGCTGCTTATTACGAGTGGAATGTGAAAAATTAAATGAATTAAAAAGAAATTGAGGACTACACAATCGAACAACTTCATAAAATAACAGCAAAGACCTAAAATCTACATAATTTTTAAAACTACAACCCAAGAAACGCTTAACATACGGTGTTATATGAACACGACGCCTCAGTGAGTATAAATATCTCATAACTCTATTAAACGCCATCTGAACTTTCCTCATATTTTGTTTATTAGTGCCACTATATAACTCTAAACAATATAGAATACTAGGCATGATATAAGCATGAACCAATTTTTCCTTAATCGATCTGGGCAACACTAAGTCGGTATTATAAAAACTTCGCAGTGAATAATTTAAACGTCGGACTACAGTATCCACATGATAGTTAAAACTTAGTTTGTTGTCTAAAACTACTCCCAAACAATGTACACTGTGGACCACTTCAATACGTGTGCCACGATAAGATAAATTCAGGTTTAAATCACGATTAGAAAAAAGCATAGCTTTTGTTTTTGAAATGTTAATTGAGAGTTTATTTTCCGTCATTTGCAAGACACTTTGCAAGACATCATCAAACTGATATTCTCCCTTAAAGTGCAATTGTACATCATCTGCAAATGAATAGGGAATACATGTATCACCAAGGATACTAAACAGGTCATTTAAGTACAAAATAAAAAGTATTGGGCCAAGTACCGAGTCTTGAGGAACACCGCTTTGGACAGGTAAAACAGAAGACAACGAATCATTGACAACAACATATTGACTCCTACCGTATAGGTATGATGAAATCAATTGACAGGTATTAACGTCGAAATTATAATTGGTGTATAACTTATTCAACAAGACACCATAATCAACACGATCAAATGCCTTTTCTAAATCCAAGGATAATAACACACAAACTTTTTGACCATATACTTCTTTCCTTATGGTATCTGTAAGACCAATAAGTAGTCCAGTGGTATTCCTATAATTTCGAAATCCACATTGACAGTCGTTCAGCAACGACTCACTTTCAATGAATCGCAATAACTGACACTTTAGTATGAGCTCCAAAATTTTTGACAATATGGGAACTAATGAAATTGGTCTCAAATTTTCGAAATCACTGGAATCGTTTTTCTTTTTAATTGGGATTACCTTAGTTAACTTCCACTGAACTGGAAAAGAAGATGTCATTATGATCGTGTTGAATAAGTGCAAAATATGGCATGCAATTAGTGGAAAAATTATTTTCAAAAATTTCAATGACAGACCATCTGCCCCTGGAGCATTAGACTTAATAGAAGAATACGCAGACCACAATTCATCGAATTGGCATCATTAATATATTCAGCAAAAGCTAAATCACGTATTGAACGGAGGTAAAGAATTTGTGGCGATGAGTACCATTTATCATGCGACGTACATATCTTTTTCTTTTTAAGTGGTATAACAGAATGGACAAAGGACAAACCAGCCATAAGTATATTTAACTGACAATCAATACCACTTGTAGCATACTCAGCACTTCTGGACTTACTGACTTATAATCATAAAACTCAAAAACATTTTTATCTTTACGTTGAACTTTAACATTTAAAGAAACAAAAATAAAGGCGTGCTTTGAAATAATAGGACAATAAAACTGATCCGAAACAAAAATGTTCATCCTAGCGCATGTCTCCCTCACCTGACAAGAATGTCTCATATCAAATAAATTCTTATTGAAGTCACCCATAATACAAATGTCAGTATATCTTTCTATTACATCGGATATATCATTCTCAAAAGAGTTAAAATCTCCATGAGGTAAATATACTACACCAAATGAATGGATGAATTATTTATAAAGTACATGTCAAATCTTTCGCCAGTCCTGTCAACTGTCTCTACTTCCTTTGGTATCCGCCTTCAAGGCTTGGGAAATTTTTCTTACTGTAGTTTACTGCAATTTAAGGCCATATTAAATATAGAATAAAACTGCACTTGTGAATTTGAGACGAAACCAACCGGTCTTCAATTTTTTTTCGATACAAATCTCTTTTACTTGAAAAGCTTAAATATTTTTCGCTATAATTAAACCCTTAAAAAAGCTTAAGGCAAACAAACGAAAATTGTTCTCAATAAATTGTAGCCGCTTTGCCGTTACACATCCCATCGATCGGATGCCCTCAATATCACGAATGCCCAATTGTGCTGCAGAAAACGCCAGGAAAGTGGGCATATCCATCCCAACAATAACAACCAGGTATTCAAGAGCAAATAACTGTGCAAGAATCTTCAAATTTTCTGAACAAATTTATTTAATTAATTAAAGTCATAATTAAACTACACATAGTATTATTCGCTCTTTCCTTTGAAATATATTACGCCCTGAAAGTGAAACAAATAAAAAGTGCTAGTAGAAATTATTTATTTGCATCTAAACATGCTCTCCGCTCCTTGACTTCACATCAGAGGAATTATTTCAACCCTTAAAAAAGAGAATAAGAGTGAAATTTGATCAATTAATTAAAATGTACTTCACTTACCTTTTCTTAATTCCATTGTCTCGTGTGGTTGTGTGTGTTTTGTTTACATTTCATAGTTCTGTGACAGATCAAGCAAGTGATCATATTGGTTATTTTTGAGAAGTACTCGGTATTTTATATTCCAAAAACAACAGTTGGCTACCCCGTGCCAGTACCAATTACAGAACGGAAAAATTGAGATACATTCACACCGCTCGATTTACCGGTAAAGTAATTATAGATCGGAATAGTTATCGAAACTATTTTTTTTATCGAATTTTAATTAAATCAATTGCCTGAACGAAAGTTCATTCCGCATTACTTTTTTCAAAATTGTCATCTGGGTATATTATCCAATTTCAAGCTTTTCACAAATTATTGGAAAATTATAAGGGAAATTTTAAAACTCGGGATTTAAATTTTTGCTCCGAATTCTTGAATAATCAAATTTATAATGACTGGTTGACTCAGGCATCAATCGTCATCACAAAGAACAAGCAGCTTGAATGCATTAATTTTGCAAAACACCACGGTGATAAATAACATAAAGCGAATAAGGCAATCGATAAAGGATGAAACTTCGACAAATCCGATTGAATTAGAATCTCAGGTGATGGTCTATCAAATAGAAGTCGACATTCTTGATCCCTTAAATAAAGATAGAGGTGAGTTAGAGGACTCATGCATTTCAACGAAAAGTATACTTCTTGCCACGTTGGGCAATAATCGAAAAACGAGTTTTTCCAACTCTACGATATCCTTTCCAGCCCGTCAGAACAGATTGCCATGCATGAAATTGCATAAATTCAGGAAAAACACTCCGAATTCAAGAATTTTATTATTTTATTATTATTATATTATAGTTATTATTGACCGATATCGAAAAATTTAATCATTTGATTTCATGTTTCTCAGATGAAGCTCTTGGTACTGTGAAAGCATACCAAATAACTGAGCAAAACTATGCCAAAGCATTTGCGAGCTTAAAGAAAGTTTACGATAATCCGTGTCTGATATTCTTCGATAATATCAGAAAACTCTTTGAGCTTCCTGAGATGGGTAAGCCAAAAGTGGATCCAGTTACTCGTACCAAATGGAATGAACAGCTCGACTATGAAAAGGTGTCATTATGGAGTGGCTGTGAAACAGCCTTAAACAAATAAAAGATATCAGCACATTTCGGCTGAAGAGGCTCGTGGTGCTATACCAAAGGTCAATAACGCCAATTTAGATAGTAAACCTGACAATAATATGAAAAGAAATGCCACTTGTCAGGCAGATTCGCAATAGGGATCGTCGACAAAATGTTTCAAAATGTTTTCTGCAGATCCGCACAACATTACGTTTCTGCATGTCCTTCATTCGCTGCCATTCCTATCCAACAAGAGTTTGACTTTGACAAAAGCGTGCCAGTGTGCATAAATTGCATAAGAAATGGACATCCTGTGACAAAATGTAAAGCAACTAAATGTAGAGTATGCAATCGCTCTCACCATTCGCTACTTCATATTTATACGACATCGAGTGTGTCCAGTAGCAATTTATTAAGTTCTGACCCAGATTAGCCCTCTACTTCGAGGGCGTCTGTTAACTATTCGTCGTCGAAAGAAGAGACTCTGATTTTAGCCACGCCTATATTGAAAATCAAAGACAGACTTGGCCAATATATTCTAATAAGAACTTTATTGGATTCCGGCTCGCAAATAAATTTTATATTCGAGGAACTTGCACAGCGATTGCAACTCGAAAGAGAAGAGGGAAATCTCAGTCTAGCCGGAATTGGCAAAACTAATTTTTCCGCCAAGTTTAGGCGTCAAGTTACTTTGAGATCTTAAATGAATGCCGACGAATTTATGTCTAACTTCTTTGTGCTTCGATTGATCTCTAGATATCAGCCAGATCATACTATTTCAACTGTTGATTGGAATATTCCGAAAAATATTGAACTAGCTGATCCATTCTTCCATACGACGCAAAAGGTCGATCGGTGTTGATCGGTGCTGAGATTTTCTTTGAGCTTTTGTGTGTTGGCCAGATAAGAAGAGATCTCGGTCTTCCCTTATTCCAGAAGACTTTGCTCGGATGGATAGTTTCTGGAAAACGCAAAGAATCAAAAGAATCACAGAATCTAACGCCTGTCACTTGAAATCGCTTATACATAATGATGCATCGTTGGACTTCAGTGTTCGACGTTTCAGCGAATTGGAGGAAATCCCAACGGAGGCAAATGTTCCCTCAATAGAACATGTCCAGTGTGAGGGAAAGTTTTGTAATTCTATACAAAGATTACAAAATAGAAGATTCAAAGTGGCTCTTCCTTTTAAAAAAGACTTCTCTCTTTTGAAACCGCAAATAGACGATTATTGTCTCTTGAGCGGCGGTTATCAAAAGATTTGGTAACGAAAGAGATGTACAATGGCTTCATGAAAGACTACATTAATTTAGGCCACATGTCTATTACGAAAAATAACTTATCGAGAAGTCACCACTATTTCACACCGCATCAGTGCGTATTAACACCACTAAGTTGTTCAACAAAACTTCGTGTGGTATTTGATGCTTTGTGCAAAACATCAAATCAGATCTCACTAAACGATTTGTTAATGATGCATAAATACGTTGCTACGGCCGATGTCGAGAAAATGTATCGTCAGGTCTTGATTGATGAGGTTGATAGGAATTTTCAATTGATTCTCTGGCGTCAAAATCCATCGAAGGTTCTTGAAATATATACTCTGAACACAGTGACAAATGGGACTTCGTCTGCTCCATATACATATGTAAGGAATAGAGTTGCTGACGTGACTCATTGCGGATTATTAACAGCAAAATCTCGTGTCGCTCCAGTAAAAACCAAATCGCTCCCAAGGCTTGAACTTTGCGCTGCTCATTTGCTGGCCAAATTATGGTCCAAGATCAAAGATACAGTATCTTGTAGAATCGAAAGTGCGACTCTTTGGTCTGATTCCGAAATAACGCTGCATTGGATTCGAACTAATGCATTAACGCTCGCTATATTTGTCTCAAATAGGGCAGCAGACATCCAGGAATTATCTGAGAGCTTGTCTTGGCGGTATGTCCCTTCGAAAGATAATCCAGCAGACATTGTCTCTAGAAGATGTAAAGTTTATGAGTTAGAAAAGTCTATATGGTTTGAAGGTCCTTCCTTTCTTCTTCAAGAAAGGAATAAGTGGCCCGTTAATCGTCATTTACAGTTGTCGGATGGGCAAGTGGCGCTGAAAAAGCGGAAGACTAATGTTTTTCACGTTGTGGAGGGTTCATTCTCCACATTATAGATTTGGTGAATCGGCAATCGTCCTACTCGAAATGGCTTCGGATCTTTTTATATCGCATGAGATTCATAGAAGCATGTCGCAAGGACAGAGTATTATGCGTACCAATGACTCCCACAGCAAAGGAATTGAAATTATCTTTTCTTAAATTATGTTGTGCAAAAGCATAAGTTTCATGAAGAAATCGGGAAGCTCACAAAGTCAAAAATACTGCAACCAAATTTGCAGACACTGAATTAATTCATTCATGAATCTGAGGTGAATAAAAAGTCGGTTTCACTAATCAGGGTAATGCACCAATCCTCTATAATGCGAAATTTCCCATTTTAATGCCCAAGAAAACGCAATTTCTGACAATTTATCTGCGGAATTTGCATTTGGAAAACTGCCATGCGGGTTTTGAGGTGCTAGTTGATCTTTTGCATCAGCAAATTTGGCTGATAAACGCTGTAAGAATGCAGCAGAATAGTTCGAAAATGTATTCATTGCTTCTATTATAAACCCAAGTTAATGAATCAGATAATGGGAAATTTACCTGCTGAGAGGGTGAGAGCTTTACGACCATTCAAAATATGTGGCGTAGACTTTTGCGGTCTAGTTAATGTAATGCTCAAAATATGAGGGCGTCCACCCGTTAAAATGTACATAGCAGTTTTTGTCTGTTTTACGTCAAAAGCTGTACATTAAAGCCTTGAAAAAACTTAAGGCAAACACCTGCCATTAATATTACTAACCGCTTCTTTGAAAGTGTTGGCAACACAAATTGAAAGCAAAAGCCTTAGCCACTTCTTTTCACTTAGAAAGCAGAAATCTGTATTTCAGAGGCAGTTTCGTCGTCAAATGATAAACTACATGAATCGGTGTTGAACGCATAACACCAAAGCCCTCCTCAAAAAATCATTAGCACACTTTCCACTACCTCTTTTAGTAATGTTAAACACAACCGAAGAACCATGCTCCAATTTAGATCTGTTATGTTCACTTAACTTTACCGGTTTGGGCGCCCTTTATGTTAGTTTGGGCGCCATGTATGCTCTAGTCACAGTGCAGCATTGAGGTTATATTTGGCCGGCTAGCTCGGACGGCTTATTCTCAATGGAATGGGTACTACAACCTTAATCTCAGCCGGGTGAGCATATCAAAATGTATCCCTACCGCGATTACACAGAATGTCATTTTTGTGTAATCTCTCAGACCGCTCACACATCATTCCACTCAATTTTCAATTTTGAATTACTTTGACTCCATTTTCGAGCCTACTAACCCAAATAGTCTTCTAGTATTCCTAAAAGAGCTCTCTTAACAATAACTAACGGACTTGGTGAGCTCATACACACCTATTTATTGTACCTCCGCAAACAATTGGAAATCCTATTGCAATTTATCATCTCATAAAAAAAAACAAATATTTACACAACTTCACTTTTCCTAACGTACATCAAATATAAACTCAAACAATTTTCTTTTTAGACGGTTTTCTTTTCGCTAATGATATTGATTACAAATGATATGCCCTTCTTTTTGATAGTTTTGGTTTAACTCTTTTTCACCGGTTTCGATGAGTAAATGCTTTTGTACATCACTACGTATAAACTTGAGTTTTTTGTGTGCACAGCTTTATCGATCTATAGTTGAAATTTAACCACGAGTTTCTTCCGGTAAAGGTAGATAGTTAACCTCAAACTTCCTGGCTTGTTACAGGGATGTTATGCAATATTTTCGATCGGTTACAATATTGCAAAGAATAAAATTGGTTGGGTCCTACCTTGCTGTCCTCGGACCTGACGATTTATCTTAGTTTAATCCTGTCCACACGCGTGTAACATCCACCTATTGGCCAGAGAATTACCTGGGTCTTGTTTTGAGTCGGATTTTGAAATGATTTGTCTCCACTTGAAGATTGCAACAGTATTAGCCAAACAGGTGGTCTTCCTGATGTCAAGCAAAAATTTATCGGTTTTCTTTTTTTTAAAAATCAAAAAACTTACTTTTTTTCTTAAATAAAAACTACGGCTGTCTTCCTCGTCCCCTTAACTTGCGGATCAATTTTTTCAGTTCTCTATAATATATAATTACTTTTAAAACTAACACCATTTAGCTATTCTTTATTTTTCAAACTAACCTTTTTTTAATACTAGTAAAACTTGTTAACTCCCGCTGTTTTTTGTCGCGCTTCACTACTTTATATCCATCAACTGTGTAATATGTCCGCCATGTCGCCCTTTTTATACCCCGTTTTTCCTCCAATCCCTGATCAGTCAGACATCTTCTTCAATTTTTTATACTTCTTTTAAGGTAACGTTCTCATAGATATTGACATTTTTATTTCTTGTATTATCTGTCAGATCATTCGTACCGTCCTTCGAATTTGTGAATGAATCTACATGCGACATCTACCGACAGATAGTACAACAATTTCTCGTTAGAGCAAGGAAGTATATTGCAATTTTCTGCGGGAATCCTCTATTACACTAAGAATCTACTACAAAATGAACATCTGACATTCATTCATTTCCTCCTCAAGCATGGGTAAGTTTTCAAACATTCTGAAGATTTTTTTTTATTTATTTCCCAATTCATTATTATTTCCAGCCCTTGGACTTCTATAGTTTCTCTCTCATTGTGGTCGGCGACCTTTTTTCGGACATGTAGGCAAGTATCGTTCCAATTGCCATTTTACCAACTACTAATCCAATTTCTTCCCATTTAGGTTATAGCTTAGCATTTCCGGGTGTTGGCTGTTTCCCAATAATATGAAATGAAAAAAAACAGGCCATCCTCTGGATTATGCACCTTGGGACTCACATATATAAAAAAAAACAAAAAAAATACACTGCCGTACAAACAAAATAAATAAAGGAAAACAACAGAAATATAAATTTAAAAATTGTACCGCGAAATTCCACGTAAAAAATGTTATTCATTCCCTCCTCTTTTTATGCCGGGAAGTATCTCGGGAGTCATTTTATTTTGTAAAAACTTTGTAGAATAAAAGTGCATTGGAAGGATGAATACCAAAATTGAAACCGCTCGTAATGCGTATAAAAGCGTTTTATTGATCTTCATCACTTTGGTACTAAGACCACAAATAATCTCTCGTATAAATTTAAGCTTTTCCGCCGCCGGCAAAGCACATCCGTTCGACGTGGTATAAGATTCTTTTCCGTTTAAAACTCTGTTGTTTCTAGATTTGCGTTCTCTTCCTCATTACGACCTAGCGCTAAGCATTCATTCACCAACCTGCTTCCCGTTGTCTGACTTAAAACTCTCCCACGAGCGTTAACATCCAGTAGTCGCGGGAAACTTTCATCTATATTCTCCGATAGAATATAAAGCTTATTGTAAAATAAGGTAGGATATGTAGTCTTGGTCTTCATATATTAAAGGTTTTCTGTAGTCATGTGACGTTTAATAACCCTTGCCTCCTTAAATCCGTTCCTCAATTCGTGAGGTTGGAAACACCTATTACAGCACTGCGACCTTTGTTTACAATGTTGAAAAAATGGTTAAACAATTACAACATTGAATAAAAGGCACGTAATGTTCCATCTTACGCGCAGCAAAAGAATAGAATGTTACGTTGGACGGCAACTCTTGCCCTTTGAACAAAATCTTCACCCTCCAGGTATTAATAACTTTGCCATTTACTCGTCGAGTTATTCAAAATATGCCTAGAATCGGAACATCGGACCTATATTCACTTATAATCTCCTCAGTATCAATATTGGGATCCACTGGATAAATTATACCCATTTTGGACATAAAATGTGCAGAAATCTTGGGCTGATAGCCACCCTCAGCAATTCTTCTGTCTTTTACGGAAACATTCGTAAAAACGTATCTTACACCGTCCAATTTCCGCATTTAGAATATTTGCTATTTGCAACGATTTAATCAATCTGGCAAAAGAAAACAAATTAAAAGCCTTACGTACACCATTTTTATTTAAAATGTCCACATACACCAAAAAGTGCGCCAGACTATCCTCATCATAAAAATATTTATTCTCAAACAGAACCTTTTCCGACCTTTGTGAAAGATTCCATATTCAAATTACTCGACTCAGCACCTTCAGATACTACGCCTAATTTTATGTCCTTAGAATCCTTCGGAGAGGAAGTGTGAAATAGTTTTATATTAAGTGATACATTATTTGATTCGTTGGATACGGGGGTTACAAGCGAGGTATCCACTAATAATAATTTTTTTTCTAACTATTGCTATAACTTCTGTGTTCGCGCTTACCTTTGTCCAATTTTGTCTTAGGTCTCCTTTACCTAACATCCGGAGGATCGATCCATTCTTCACACGACCTTTCATTGTGGTTTCCGAGCAAAAAACTATGGCTTCACTGAGGTCCTACCCATAAGAACCACTGATTGAAAATATAACTTCCCACAGTAACAAATGTCAAAAACATTTATGGCGTGATTCTAAATCATAAAAAATAAACCGCTATATTACGGTACGGTAGCAGCAAGACAGCAAAAACACACACCTGACGAATACCGAAACAGCACGAAATTAGTACCATCTGTCTTTCCAAGGCTAAGGGCTTACAATACATGAAAATGTAAAAGTTAACTTATTTTGAAAACGATTCCCCCAAATGGAATGCACCCCAGGGTGGTTAACACATCAACACTAAATTACGCTTAGGATGAGTCTGTAACGTCCATACAAAACATTAAAACCGAAATGGGTAATACTAAACACGATAACAGCACCAACAAAAAACTTCTTTACATCCCTTATTAAACGTTTAACAATTATTCAAAGCGAACACTCCAAAAAAAAAACTTCCAAACGAAGTTGCCGAAGCAGAAGCTAAAGCGCGAATACGAATCATCTTTCTGACGACAATAAATTTTCCTGTTGCTAATATTTGAAGCCTTGGCTGAGTGAATACGCTTTTGGGAAATTGCACTTGCAACTTCCTGTCGAGCGGTTTTGTACTAAATGAAATTATGTATGCATAATTAGCTTATACAAATAAATGTGATTTTTGTTGAAGATGGCCTGAGTCAAAGGCAATTTTGTAGTCTACGAAAAGGTCGTATCTATTTCACGCGTCTGTCCCAGTTGTGAGTTGTGGATTTATCACACACAGTACCAAAACCGCACTGATAAGGTCTATTCAGGTCAAATCAATACGATTAAATCTTTCACATATCATACTAAGCAGCATATTGTAAGCGGTGGATAAAAGACTGTTGCGGCGACAGTTTGTACGCTTACTTGGACCAGCTTTTTTGAACATAGGTCACAATAATCTGAGATTCTAATCATTCGTCATAGTTCATTGAGTCAAATCGTGTTTGGGAGCAGATGTACGTCCATCATCAGCCTTTACGACTTTCAGTATTCCTGCAGGTAAGCCAGCTTTATTGTTTTTAAGCCTTGTTGTCAACTTATGTAGCCTAAATTATTTGACAATAGAGTAAAAAAAGTGCCTTTGAAAAATGTGCAATAAATGTATTTCATAGTAATATAAACACTGTAAATTTTTATATGTACATTATTTTATATTAAAAATAAGATATTTATGAAGTACAACTCTTAATAAACATTTCATACTGCAAGGATGCAAAGTTTTTCTTTTCAGCTTTTGATACAAATAAATTAGTAGCGATCAATATCAATTTGTTATCAACAAATAAAATCAACAAAATGCCAACTGCTTAATAAACATTTAAATATCAAATTTTTGACAGCCCTTCCCAACGGTCGGGTACTGTATAGAAATAACGATCCATGGCATCTGCAAATCGCATTCGATAGCGTTCCGGTGGTATAATAGTAGGCAGTTTGCCCATACCCCCTAGGATGCCTGTTTGTTTAACAAATGACTCTACCTTTTTCTCGAACGTAAATGTGCGGATATAATCTGGAAAATAAATGGATATATATTTTATACATACAATACCATCTTAATTATAAATACTTGCCTATAATGCCCAAAACAAGTACTCCATTCTTTTCGTCGAGGCCAACTAAAAGAGAATAATCCATAACCTTATTCTTTTCCAAGAAAAGCACATCTCGATTTATTGCATCTTTCAGAACGACTTTACTATGTGTTAAAACGTACAAAGGTTTCAACCACGACACTGGTAGATTAGAAATACACAATAAATAAAATAAGGGCATTTTTTACGTCAACAACATTTCATTACTTTGCACAAAATTTTCGTCCAGCAGAACAATATCTCCCTGCTGCTGATTCATAGGATCTGCCTTTCGGTTACGCTCCGAACCCTTTAAATCGAATTTATTTTTAATATCACATTCGTAGAAAAGATTTTCCATCACCAATAAAGATTTCTCTACAAAGGAGCTGAAATTATAAAACTCTAATAAATACGCATTAAAACAGAAACAGTGCATAACGATCTGAATCCGTAGGCTGATTTTGGTTCTGCGACCGTTTTATTACATTCACACAAAATAAATGGTGTTAATATTGCCTCGGTTCTAAATCCTTTCTTATAAAAAAATCGGGTCTAGGCAATAATCGAGTATATCTCATCCGCTACTCCAATGACAAAATGCACAATATTTCTTATGACGATTTTTGGAAAAAAGGCTAATAACCATATTTTCTGTACAAACATTCTAAGCGTAATCGGCCATGGCGCGATGGTTAGCACACGTGATAATCGTGGTTCTACTTCCGAAACATCACCTTTCTTCCTATGAGCGTCGCATACTGCTTCGTCCGTAGTCTCAGATAAATGGAATGTGATGCATAATCTTTCTAAAGTTTTGACTCACTCGTATAGAGCTTTCTGGGATCTCCCATACAAATGCGGTAATGGGGATCCTCCAAACATAAACACAGCTTAACACCATATTAGGTGACATAATACTGATCAAAATTTGCGTTGTAGTTTCCACTTTAACCCATAATTAGGACAGAAATGGACCATGATTTCTTGTAACTCCTATGTATCTACTTAGAGTATGATCTGATTTCGATTAAATTCAGGGCAAATTAACATCTCCACCTGAAAATAAAATTTGGTCGGAATCTCCCTCTTGAGTCTTGGATAAAAATTGATCTTTCGGCACCGAAATTTAGCCACGCTACATATAACACTCTATTAGAGGATCTAATTTTAATATTTCTACAAAATCAAACCATCATTTCTTGTACCCTCTATTCGAACCGAATATAATTCTCATCTCTTTCTTAATGTGATATTTGAAAGAGTCGAAAAACGCCTTCCCATAGCTCCCGTGAAATTGAATCTACTTATTGGATGGTAAAACACCTTTAGGATTTAAAAAAAAAAAAAAAAATTCCATGCATTGACATGTTCGTAGTTTTTTGTTAAATGCTAAATGTTGCAAGTTTCTTTTTATATCTAATAGAAATTAAAAACAAAATCTTTGTTTATGAATGTTTTAATACTCCTGTTGTGTAAATGAACCTAAAAAGATGTTTTAATCCCCAAGGAAATCCTTTTATTTCATGAAATTAGTTTCTCGTTCAGTTTTTTGATATTTCTACATCTTTATACATCTCGTCTTTATTACATCTCGATAGCTTCTTTACGCCAACAAGACAATTATTGCGTCCGATACCGCAGTCGTTAAGCGAAAACAATAATTTATAAATTCAGGCGATTTTTCCACAATTTTTGTTACTATTGCAATGTGACGCCGCCGTGGTAGGAAATCGTGTTATACTTAATTTTTTTTCCGCAAAGACCTGCGAGATTTGATTTTAGAACTTTTTTTAATAAAAACTTTCTAACCTCATTTATTTGGTTTATTAAAATTCTAGAAAAGGATGCTGGTCTTAACAGAAAAATTTTTTTTTTAACAAAACTAATCTTTTCGCAATAAATATTTCTATAAGCAAAACAAATTATAAATCAGAAGAAAATTATTCCATTTCGATTACGAGATAGGGTCATGTTTTAATCGATCAAAGCAACAGTCCCCGTGACTGTTGGAAGCACGATAATTGTCGCACCGCTTGATTTAGGAAGCTGATTTTAGGCGTATATATAATATAATAATATATCTTATATTCGTAGGCAGATTGTCAAACTGGTTAAACCAGATCAAATTGGAGAAAATTTGCCCATGCAAGAGCTGAAATCTCCTCAATAAACGGCAGAATTTTCTAGTTGTTGAAAAGAATCATCCTAATTCACATATTTTTATTGTTATTGAAAAATACAAACGAAGCAATTTGTTGGCTTTCAGTTCGATTGCCGAATTGCTTTTGACATTGTAAACATTTTATATATTTCATTGTTTGTCATTGTTGTGTTCTTATGTTTTATTAATTCGGATGGTTTAAAGGGGTAATTTGAATAAATTCTTCACTTGTTACAGATTAATATGTTCTTGAACCACCGAGTTTCCTAAATTCCTCCAAATTTATTAATCTTATATATTCTTATTAGAAGCATTACAGTCCCATCCCTTCTTAACACTGCCAACAAATATTATATAACAAAATTTTCTACAAGTTCTCCGAATCTTGAGAGAGATCTCTAGATACAAACTTTCTACTTCCTGGCTATGTCTGTTTAATCAATTCCGTGCCTCCTCTCACCCCCTTCAGAAAAAGATCATTACCTGATTGAAATGTCCGGTTGAAGGCAAGCTTATACTTATAATTTTATACTATAGCCTGCAATGTTTAGTATGGTACTCTATAGTTAGCTTCTATTTAATTATTTAGAAATGCTTTCCCAATGGACTCCTACACTCCGGAACGTAAATCCTCAAAAAATTTAAAAATTCTTGACCCTGGGTTCGGCCAAAATTTCATAGAAACTGCACTAAATAAATAAATAACATAAATTTTGTGCACCAGTACCATCTACTGTAAACGAACCGAACTATGTTAACGGTACGCTATTGTACGATGGACACACGAACAACATATATAAATCGATAAATAATAATAATAAGTTGTAAGCAAAGTTTAAGCAGGACGGCAATAACTTATAGCTTGTAAGTAACACATCTTTACTTACTCTTTCTTTTTTATGGTAACTTTGAAAACCCCAAATATTTTCGCCAAGAGTGTGGGTTGATTTTGATGCTGGCATTTGCTAATGTATTCGAAATAATTTGGAGCAAAATTTTCGAAAATAGTGATATCACTTTTGCTCATTTCCTTTAAAACAAAGCGGTCATCTGCAATATAATGAATTCGTAATGGAAAAGTGCAATAAATCCTATAGTTATAGAGTTACCGTAAGTTTTACAAAATCTCGACCCGGACTTGCCACCTTTTGCCTCCCATTGTACACTACTACACAATGAACGGGCAAAATAAAAGCGAGATTCTTCACTTCCGTCCACCTGCAAACGCGAATTATCCTCTTTGGCTGACTGATTGTCCCATTTGCTGTCGGGTGCTGGAGAATTGCTTCGTTGTCCAACATCGCTGGATTTTCGCACTAGCTCAATTTCAGGACCATTTTTACTTTGTGTTACCTTAAGTTCTTCACGGTTTTTGCTTTGCTCAATCTCTTTGTAAAATGATTTATCAAGCTCAGGTGATTTCAGTGTTTTAGTCCTCATCTGGTCAAATTCTTTAGCAAAATATATTTTACAAGTAAATTGAGTATTGTTGTCCTGGAATGCAATTTCAATGTGGGAATTGTTTGGTTTCGACTTGGAGCGTTCTTCCTCAGGGTTTGCATTTGGAGGTGGAGGAGTATTATTTTCATTTGAAGTTTCTTCGAAATCGTTATAACTGCTAATAAAATAAACATGAAACGACTAGAAAACTTTAGTTTGTATTTAACTACCTCTCCTGAGATTTTCTCTTGACATGAGGACTTGGGTTGACATTAATTCCTGAATTGCTAGATATCGACGTTGTTTCTGCAGAATTCTGTTGAGTGCCCAAAATGCTTAAGGCCTTCTTATATTCCATAGATGTTAAGCAATATGCTATTATTGAGCTGAAATCCTGATCGTGCACAACCATTGGAAACGCCCCTAAGGGCAGAGTATAATGTTCAAGTGCACTAAATGGCGATTGCAATAAATTTACAGGACCTGTTGATGGCAAAAGTTGTGTCAACATCTTCTTAATTGTTTTCTTATCGGAAGAGCTAGATGATGTTGCCATGGACGACATAACGAAGTGCGGTTCAGTTGTGGTTTTATCGGCACTTGTTGGTGTTTCGTTATGTGAATTGATTTCCACAGAATCTTCATTGGGCACCATACGGGTTGAATCCAGATTTTGAGTAGTGAGTGTTGTTGGTGAATAATCCGTATGTTCGGAACGTAGGTCCTCAGTGCATATGGTACCAGCATCTACTGCATGGTGACTAGATTCCTGAGCTTGTTTGGAAGCAATTTTCTGTGCTAATACCATTTCCTGAAGGCGAGGACACCATTGTTCTATACATTCGGCCAGCACTCTCTTTGCCATATGTAAGGCATCGTTAATATCATATGAACTGGCCTTGTTCTCGGCTAATAATGTCTGTATAATTTCCACCCGTTGCTTAAACATAAATTGATCTTTACTCAGAATTGTCTTTAAATTCGCCACGAGGGGGGAATTTTCGTCTTCTGTTGCCAGATCAGCGATACGCTCATGTATTCTAGTATAGATCTCATGGCCTTTCATGGAGAAGTTTTTCACATCTTCTAGAATCTCAAAACGATTGAAACTCTTGGGAGGATGCAGACTTAAAGTAAGTGCTGGCAAAGCTATTTCCCAAGTTTCAATGGGCGTGTATTGAAATTTGGCAACTACATCGCGGTGCGTAAATTGGTGAACGTAATCTCGATGTAGGGAATGTTGACAGGCAGATGAGGTGCCATTTATAGCCTCTTCGCCAGTAGATCTCTTTTTATAAGCGTGGCCGTGGAAGCGAAGCTCGAGGTATTTAGCCAAGGACAAACACTTTGTTGTCTCCGACAGCGGTACACTAGGTGTAACCTCGTTGCAAATACTACACCAAGCCGTAAAGTAAATACTGTTTGGATCTGATTTCGTATTATCCTCGCTGAGAAAAACCTTAACACAGCCCATGGAATGAACGTATCGCCTTGTATGACTCAAAGTGGGAAGGTTGCAACTAGTGCAAATGGAATTACGACGACAGCAATAGCGCTGTAAAAATTGTCCCAGCATAATATCTTGCTGACCATAGAATTTCATGTCTAACAAAGTTGCATCGGCGCAAAACGAAGATGCGCCTTTCGGATTGTAAATGAAACTACAGAATAGTACGGGCAAACGTTGGTGATTTTCTATGTCAAGGGCATCTTTGTGAACATTTTCCTCCAGTTGTTTGTGGTTTATTTGGTTTTTAGCTTCCCTTCTGGTTTTGACAAACTTGTTAAACACTAAAGCGGAAAAGAAGCACAAGAAGCAAAAGAAACAGCAGATAATCTTTTTATATTACTTTACTTACTTTTGGGTATTTTGGGATAGCGACCTCCATATGCTCTAAACTCTGCCAGCAGAGTTTGAATTTCCCGATTATCTATTGGTGCCGTGATTTTCATTTTCAAAAATTCGTGTGATGGTTTCAGCTCCATTTGATCCGTATTTGTGGGTATAGTTTCTGAACTTTCCAAACGTTCTAAATTATGCGAATTTGCAATTGTTGAAGAGAAATTCGTCGTGTTGGACCACAATTTTGAATAATACAATTCCGGTGGAAATAGTTTGCGTAACGCGCATTTTCGACCTTGTTCTGTTTCCAAGTATGGCAAAGGAAAGCTAAGGAATGGACTCACCGATAATATAGTTGAACTCAGGGCACTTCGAAAGCGGTTATCATAGCGATGCTCAACGGCCAGCTCTAAGTTATGGGAATTTCCTGGTTGCATTTTGTTTTCAGTTGATCGCAGGGGGTCGCTAAAATCTGCTGACACATCAGTAGACGCAGTAATGATTTTCTCCTCAGATTTACGTTCGACCACGACGGGACGTTTTGCGGAGGCGACCGTAGTGCGCAACTGGGGCACCATATCGTTGTCGTCATCAACATCAATTAGTGCTTTCTGTGTTTTATTTGCATTTTCGTCGGCCGGACTAGTTTCTTTGGAGTCGAAAATAGGTGGTTTGGGTGATAGAGCTTCCGCGAACTCGTCTAGCAGAAACGACATCTCCAGACGCCAATTATAACGAGCATACACCAAAAATGATGCAACTTTCTTAACTTTAGCCAACTCCTTGTTGTTTCCGCCCCTTAGTAGGCATGTATAACCCCGAGGGCTTTGTAGTTTCTCGAAGAACATTAGAGTTTTTGTGGCACCATTGTCGTCGTTGTAATTGCGTATATAGAAGGCATCGCATTTGCCCAGTTTGGGTTGCGCTATGTTACCCTCTATTGTGTTAAGGACATCGCACTGCAGGGTTCGAGCCAAACGCTCCATCACCGATAACTTAACATCAAGCACTAGAGTTATGCCATTAGATCGCAGGATATCCTGCGCAACACCAGCAACATTTTTGTGAACTACAACTACGTTCGGTTTGAAACTCATGATACGCGCACATACATGTCTCAGGTACTCCTTCTCTTGTAGTAATACCGTAGATATGCTAACAAACTTGCCCTCTATGCGTTCGTAGGCAATGGAACACTGCAGCAGAAGAATTTGCGGCTGATCAACTCGTGTGGCCATGTCTTTGTGAGCTACATTTTTTGAGAAAACAACTCCACCAACAATGGTACTCTCCAAACGCTTCCCACCAGGCACTTTTTTGAAGTTTACGTAATTTCGAATGTCCATCAAGTCATTTGTGCAATATTCCGGTTTAAAATGATTTGCCGCACGACAGCACAGTGGGTTTAAAACTTTTGCCCACTTAAGATCTAAATTAAAAGAGCGTAGCATTTGCGCAAGCAGCTGCTCCTCGTGATCGCAATACGATTCCAAAAGCTTTGAAGTTGTCGTGTGCATGGCATTGTCCAACTCTATGTCATGGAATGAATTGATACTAAAAGAGGCATCTAACGATTTAGGCGGGTGTGGCTCAATACCAAATAATTCGCATTGAGGACTGGCATTTTCTAGCGTCTGATTAACATCCATGAAATTGATGGCTTCCAAGGCTTGCCTAATTTGCGAAAAGAACAGTAGAAAAACGTGGAGCTTTAAATTCGGCACAAAATCGATGTAAAACAAATTTTTGATTCGATGTATTGCATGCATTATGCTCAATAGTAAGATACTCATATAAAAGTGGTTGTTTATTCCTTAACTTTGTGCAAATAAGTTAATCCTAGCGGGAAAAGGCCATCTCCGAAGGAATCATATTTTCTTTACTTTCTGTGGGGCAACATAATCTTATTCCCTAAATCCAGAGAAGTGCATTTAAAAATCTACCACAGAAGTTAATTAAAAGCCACAATTTCTTAATTAAATATAAAATTATTTTAGCTTATGATTGATTAATATATATGAATGAAAATGACCATCTAAAAACACAATTCTTTACTAGTATTCGTACTAGTTGAAAAGTACTAAAGTAGTACTACAAACTATTGTTTCGGTCCATGTGAAATCCGCCGGTGTTGATATAGTTTTACAATACTTTCAGCTAATTATTTGTCCTTTCTTTGTACATCATTAGAAGCATTTTTATTATGTGCACTAGTTCAAATGTACTAAAGGCATGATATACAAATATGACAAGCCCATGCAAAATTCGCAAGTGTTGATACAGTTTTAAGTTTTAACTCTCTATTCGTAATTTGTGTTTCTCTTTTACATTTTTTCAAGCATTTCTCTGCAGTAATTGAAAAAGACTGAAAGGGTACCAAAAAAGTACTTCCTACCTATGAAAAATCCATATAAAATTCACTAGCGTTTATACACTTCATAAGTTGTGCTTTTTTTAGATCTTTTGAAGCAATTTTATTGCTGGGATCTTAATAATCGATCGATTACAATTTCAAACTAATTGTATACCACCATCAGATTCTCGGGGTATCGATTCAGATTATTTTACAAAAAATATACCAAATAACAATTGTTTATTCTCACCTCGGCAACTCGTTTACAAATCTGTAATGCAAATTTTCGTCAAATTCTGTTTCTTCCGAATCATGAACTATTGGTTGTATGAAGCCAGCGTCTAGCATGGCCGTTAAAATTGCGACAGCTTGAACCTTATTGGAAGATTTGTGATTTGTATTTAGAAAATCTATGAGATCGTTACCACAATTTTGTGGTGGCAATACTTTGCGCATTTCTTCGTGTAGGGTTATAAGTGAATTCGATTGCTGTAAAATATTTTTACGGTCGTCCATTGTTAAACCAATCGGAGGCTGATGGGCTGCAAATCGTTCTTCCTGATATCCTACAGATACCTTTCGCTGCAGTTGCAACCGAGACGGTTCGATAGTTAATGTTGTTGATTCACTATCATTGATGGTCTCCAGTTTGCTTGATAAATCTTGTTGCAACGCCTGGAGATCCGAATTTAAATCCTTGGTAATATTGGGTGAACGCAAATAACTAAGGACTATTTTGGAACAGTAATTACACACTTTCAAATCGCCTATTATTAGGAATGAAAATTAGGATCCGATATGATGGTTCGAGGAAAATTTTCTTACCAGAGCACATTATAATTTTTCCCGGGACAACCTGATTGCAACATTTCGAGCAAAAAATCTGGCCACACAATCGACAGTGGTGTTTGCGTCTAAACGTTGAGAATTTCAGGGTGCAATCATAACACTCCTTAGCCTTTGAGTCTGGCATCCAGAAACGTTGCAAATCAGTATCTTTATAATTTTTTAAATCCTAGAAACAAATTTATGAGTTTATGGATGTTATGTACAAAAAATAACTTACATTATTTTTGGAAGCCATCATGGACCTCATGCGTTTTAAAACATTTACCATCGTTCGACCCTCATTGGCCTCCATAGGTAACGATTCAGTCTTTGCATTTGCATTTGTGTCATCCGCTGTTCTTGAGCTGCTGTCATTGCTTGGATTGGCGGGTGTGGCCGTATTTGAATTAATGCCGACTGAGGTTACGCTGGAGACAGAACTATCTCGTGTAATCGTCCCAGAGCCAGCATCTGATTTGTTATCGGTGTAAAATACCGACTTATTTCCTGCATTCGAAGATGTCAATGAATGTTGGGATGTACTTGACAGATCATTCATGGTGTTATAGCTCTGATTGTAAGCATTTTGTATTTTATTCACAAAACGTCCGAACAATGTATCCTGTTCTTCTTCTAAGCCACGGGCGAACTCGGTAAGTTTCGTCAGTGAGTGTAGATTCTGATTTTGAGTCATATTGTCAGCGTTTATATTTATGATAGTTGCACATGAATTTGATTTAACTTCTAGTATCAAATAACTTTAGAATGTAGTTAAATTAAGTTGATCATTTAGAGACGACTCTGGTGCCAACGAACCAAGGGCCAAATCAGTCCATTTTTGTTCCTAAATTCAAGACATCAGAAAACTTGACCCATTTACTAAAGTTTATTTCTTCTTACCTGTTCACTCAGAGTTAAATGGGAGTCACCACCATCCGCTTCTGGATCGGGCAATTTATCAACCGGCACCAAAATTTGGTCGAATGGCAACTCTTCTTCGCGCCACTTATTATCGACAATATCTAATAAGTGACCATCGGCTGGGGCCTGCAATAAGTTACAAATCAGTATGTCGGCAAGATACTAAATCAAAATACGTGATAAGTATATTCGAGCTCTATTAAACTGTTTATGAGTTAAATGTTATATTTGTAGTCATTACAATTCCGTAATTTATTATGGCAATTTTGCAGTTGTTGGTAGCGTTTTATTATGCTTCTTCAAAACTGTGTGAGGATCTGACGTCATTTTCACACGGAAATGCGATAATTTCTTTAGGTCTGTTTTGTGAACAATGAGGCTTTGCTGGCCTTATTTTAATGGTGACGTTGTCGCAGCCGAATATATAGCAGTCAAATTTTATCTATGTATTTTCTCCTCCAAAAACTATTTATGTTCATTTAGTTATGTATAATATTAATGTTTTTGTTATTCAAAAAACCAAGCCGTTTAACATTTAATTGAAATAAAAAAGGTGACATAGATTGAATGTTTACTAATAACGTAGAGTTGTTTGCTTTCGTGTAAAGGATATTTATACTAGTTTTATATATTACGTAGTTGGGGGGAGAGAGGGAGAGATGGGTATTTATATACAAATTAAATTGTAAGCATGTAGACCAGATTGAAAGCCTAAAACATGAATTATTTTGAAGATCTACAGCACAATGTTAGGATGAACTCATTGCCAATGTTGAGGGAGTATATGATGATCATGGTAATAGCTAATTTAGAAGCAAAATGAAACAGAGCAGAAACCGTACACACTTGTCCTCTAGTACAGCTTGATTTGATCAGGAGTACTTCAATCCGTTTATGCGCCGACATCTATGTGGAAGACAGACAACATCGATGTACAAACAATTTGAAACAAAAATGAATATAGGGCCAGGTCACTATTTAACTTGTTCTGTATTACCACTAATTTAATAATGAAATAAATTGCTAACAACTTGCAAATGTTTGCCGAAATAGGGACTGGTTTAGGAGGAGCCGATTGTAATATCAGAAGCACCCCAACGAAGGTGTAATCAATGATAATGAAAATCTTTATGACAAGATTATATCTAAAACTTTTTTTTGCATGGTTATTTATATATATCGTATCAACGTATTGCTAAAAAACAAAAGCAAATTCGTTCAATATTTAGTACAAAAAAAGTGATATAAATATGAATATTTGTAATAATATCGCATTGTTTGTTTTCGTGTAATAATAGGTAATTATATTACTTTCAGAGAATTGTGCAGCTGGGGAGAGACGAAGAGGTCTGTACTTATATGCTTATATTGTGTGAATACAAATAAGATTGTGAGGTTGTAGTATATATTACTTTGAAGTACAAATTCGTTACCAATGTTGAAGGTTTATAGATGAACGGTAAAACGGTTACGATTCTATATAAGCAGATCTAAGTGCAAACTAAAGCAGAGCGGAACCAGTGTGGAAGCGATCACAGAAAAGGGCTTCACGACGCTGACTCTATTTGAAAGTGGCTCCTTAATGTGGTTTGATTTGATGAAGAATATCTTAAACTGTGCGAACACTGCCAATTAATATATTATGGACGGATAAATATTTTTATGAAAGGCAGACAACATAGATATGTACAAAATGGAAAGTGGTGTCCAAAACGTATACCAAATTTTTTTTAGCTAAATTGAGTAGCAAATATGAAGATGAAATCTGGGCCGTATTTATTAAGAGTAGAATTTTTTTCTATAAAAAATTTAAAATATGCGTACTCAAGATTTATTGTTGTTTTACACGTTGCCAAGCATTCAAATGAAGGCGTAATCAACAATTGAAGTGTATTTAAAAAGATCATATCATATTTACCTTTTATTTATTTATTTTTATTTAATATGGTACCAAAGAATATCCTACATTTTTTTTTTTTTTTTTTTGTGAAGAAAAAAGAAATGAAGATAATCCGACAGATACTGAAAAATATTCTAATCAACATATAATATGTACCTAATTTGTCGATGATGCTCGAAAATCTAGTCTGGTGACAGGCTTATGAAAATACACCAGAGCACACCTCAGATGACAAAGTTGACACTTTCTAAATACACTTTATATGTGTGGCTTTTTTCAAAGATAAATCTTTCTATAGTAATTGATATTTGCCGCTTTCATAAATTGTGCTCTATGGTTTAACGAGATTCTTCGCTGTGCAAACCAATACTCGTTATATTAGAAGTCAACTTGAAAGTAAATTCGGAGAAAATAATTCGGAACGCTAAACATTACTACTTCAAAAAATTAACTGAAATCGGATATACAATGGCCCTAATATAATCATTTTTGTCTACAACATTTTTTTTACGACTGGACATTTCGACAGATCAATTATTTGAGCCGCAATAAAATCATTGGGTATGTTTTGGCTTTGTGATAAAGTGCATTCAACACTGAGTAGGTCAATAGATCAATTATATTTAAAAGAAATATTTAATACAGTAAATAAAAATCATTAGCAAATGAATTAACAAATATCAGTATCAGTAACTAGTTCCCGAAGTCAGTACCTTAGTTATTGAATGTACAAAAATTTGGTTGTAATGACTGTAAATTAAATAATTTAAACATTTATATTTTGGCATTATTGTGATTGGTAAAAAGCAAGATGAAGCGTATATCTTTTTGTTGTGAAAGGTTTACTTTTGAACATGTATTTTGCTGCAAGAATCGAACGGGTTGTCTTTCTTGCAAAAGAAGTAGAGTACGTTCTCCAAATAAAAACTTCATCAAAATTATTATTTATCAAAGGAAAGTAGTCCACTTTTATGCACCACTAACTTTGATCTTATAAAGTTTGTCTTAATGATGAACTACATATGCCTTATGTTGGTGCCTGCAAAAATTTAATGTGTAATTTAATTTCTAAGAATTTGTACTTACATTTTGGGTAAACAACTTGTTTCTTTAGCAAAATGTTGATTTGTTGGAAAAATATATTCGAATAAAGAAAGTCATGGATGAAGTTGAAATGCTTTCTTGCCTTTTCTCTTCTTATTACTTTCCCTTATTGCTATGTCTTCATGCTTATTTGTTATTTCTTATTTCATAATTGAAAATTAGTCATTACTTTTAATAAATATATGGCATTGTTTTATGGGTTCTCACAAAATTTTATTTGTATAAAACCCTAGGTCAAAAGATTTTACATTCTACCAAATTCACTAGAGATAATAAATTTCATAAAAAATAAAATATTGAAGATGATTTTTATGGTGTTTGTCATGATTTCAATTCCCCATTACTAACTAAGATCAGTGTAGAAAAATATAGTACGATTTGCTAATTTTTGTTATATGCAAAATATAAAATTAAAGATAATAAAATAGCTTTTTAAGAAATTATAAATATATTGGAAAAGCTACCGTTATCTCGCAAATAAAATCTGCTGAAAAATATATCATGACGAAAATATAAGATGTTCGAATTAATACTGGTTAGGGTTAATGTAAATTCTAAAGCTAATCTAAGTAAAGGTAAATATAATCTGAAGAACGGTCGAAAATCGCAAATTAAACCCCGCTTGCTTTTAATTTAGTACTTATTTTTGGGTTAATCTATATTTGGGACAAAGCCATTTGGAAAAGAGCATTGAAAATTTCAAAGAATTAATTGCTTAGCTGCTGCCCATCTAAAGTGTGCTAAAGCCCAGATTGTGAAATAAATGTTCCCCCTACTCAAAAATTAGTCAGAACAAATTGTTGTAAAAATAGAAATATGACTCCAAAGAAATACCGTTTTTAAATGTATTCAAAAATGGAATTATCTGCAAAGTATTTCTTTTTATACAAGCTGTCGTAGTTAAAACGGCGATTTTTCTTCAAAGTTAATGAAAATACGGAAATGAAATGCTGATAATTTTGATTCCGTTTAGGAGCACGAAAATGTGCAATTACAGTTAGATTTATGGGGACTATAATTTATGATAATATTGCAGCCATTTAATACAATTTTTCGGTCTACGTTTTTACGGAATTAGGAAGATTATGATATCGTTTTCGATACGAATTCTATAACAATTTTTAATTCTTTTGAAAACAAAACCACAAAAAACAATTTTTTTTTTGGAAAAATGTTTCGCTACAAGATCTACCACACAAGATTTGCTACAAAGGTAATGATCTGCATCTTCATTATTTAATCACAAGCTTATAAATACGATTATGAATTTCTAATTATGACTGGTTACGATATCGTTATTGATATCGATATCTTAGAAACCTCTAACGGCTGAGATATTTTATGGCTAAACATTCCGCTTCCGAGATGCCGAATTTTTCCATACTTTGGCTACTAATATTACTACATAAACAGCGATCATAAATTACTCACTGCAAATTACCCGCAAAGCCATTCAAAAATGGATTTCAGATCGACCCTCATTCTTGTACTACTTTACATTCCGTTTTTCACACCACCTCATGAGACTTTGTGCTTTATTCGGAATATACACACGCTTGCGCCTGTGATACAGGACTCACGAGTTATATTTTGTGTGCGGTCATGTATGATAAACAGCTCGCGAGTTGTGGAAAGCATAATAAGCTTACACTCGCATGTGTTTGTGGTGTGTGAATAAACAGCTCGCGAGTTGTGGAAAGCATAATAAGCTTACACCCGCATGTGTTTGTGGTCTCTGGCAAGAAATGCCTGTTTAATCCCGCAGTTAGACCGTTTTCTTTCGCCCAGTCGGACGATAATATCATTTCCCCCTCAGGATAAGCATAGATATTAGAAAGACAAATCATCAATTGTCTGTGGGAATTAAGTTAATAATGAAAATAATAAACTGCTGTTATACATGAATCTGGCAACTATTAGTTATACTCATCACTCATGTATTAGTCTGGTAAACCCATATTTTATATTTGATTGCGGTATTCTACTCGAATTAAAATTTCAGAATGTTGGAACGACTGAAGTACTAATAAACATTTATTTAATGAACTTGAATTTAGAAGCTTTTCTATGCATAAGACGTAACGACTGTTGCGAAGTTGTTCCTGCAAAATTGTGTCCTTTTTTGTTCAGGCAAAGGTAACATTGCCGAGGTTAGATGGGACCCAAACTGTTTGACTATGTTCGTGAGTTTATTTTTCAGAGAGAAAAAAATTGTAGAATGCACTGAAATGAAAAATTTGCCATAAATGTTAATCGATCGAAAGAAAAAAAATCAATTATTCTCTTTATTTATATCTTTGTCCTAAAAACTTTATGTCTAAGTGGTACTAAATTGGAAATAGATTTATAAAAGATGTATATATGTATTTAATAAATAATCAGCAATTGGCATATATGTATATCAAACTCAAAAAA
>JAHXMU010026336.1:592748-612826 GCA_019455685.1 Philornis downsi | reverse complement strand
GCCAAGGACCGTAGAAGAGCTCAAGGACAACATTCGCGAAGAAATAGAAATAGCCGCTATTCCGACCGAAATGTTGGCGAAAACGATGGAAAATGCTGCAAAAAGGGCTCAATACGCCATCAACGCCAGAGGCGGCCATTTGAGAGATATCATATTCAAAAATTGATGTAAACAAATCTATTTGGAACAAATTAAATGAATAAGATTGCCAACCGTCAAATTTTTATTTTTTTCTTTGATTTTTTTTTTTAAAAACATGGGTCCGTCGAATATGGGCAACCCTGTACTTTAAACACATTTCAATACCATTTCGAGCATCCATACATATGGTCTATATGGACAACCAGGAGCGACCAAATTTTATCCTAACCTCATTTTACAAAAACATACCAAAGGACAATAAAAATTACGCTACGGCGATCATGTTTAAACTTAAAAAAAAGAATAAATAAAAAACAAAAAATTCCCTTACATCTTATGAATGAGGCATGGACGAGCTTCTCACATTCAGCGAGCTTACGCGCATTCTATTTTCTTCTCACTTTTATTTTCACTCAACGGAACCTGCAGTTTAATGGCGATTTTGAAAGTCACAGTTTGAGAAGCATTTACAAGACTTGTCGATTACTCGATTACTCGAACCGTTCGTCAGATAAATCAAGGTGACCGGCGCTCAAATATTGATAGGTGGCTGGATAGGTCGCTCACTTGAGGTTACAGAGGTCAGTAAAAAACAGACCATTGAAAATGTTGTGACATCAATATTGACGCTTGGAATGTTAGCCGCAGACGAGGATCAGATGCAAACAATTTTTTAATTGGATAGGAAATCTTCCGCCAAGGAATACATGAATAATGTCAGTCACATTTTGGCATTTGCCGAAGAAAAATCGTTTTCGCTCTCTTGGCTTTCCATATTTGATTTGATCGATTAATTTCGATAACAAATAATCGCGTCCCTTGTGAGAAAAATATATTTCGTGAGAAGTGAAAAAAAAACTTTGGAGAAGTGTTTGTTAAAAAATAAAGATGAATGGGGTTCACCCCCCGAACTATAATAGGTTCAGCGTGTTAGGGCTGGAACCACCTAATAGCAAACATAAAAAAACATCGGGAAACAAGCGCTTTCGTAGCGATAAAGATGAATTACCACCGCTCTTGTCAAATTTGCCCAATTACGATCATCTTCCCAGATATGTTTTAGCCACCGCTGTACCAACGGGCAAAGATGTTCCTAAAGCATTGGCTACGTATAACGTCTTTCAAATTGGCAGAGGGCTTAAGCATATATGTCGAGGTTTCCGCGAAGTTACAGAATTACAAAATGGCGACTTGCTTATCAAAGCAGATAACCTCAAAGTTGCCAATAAATTTGTAAAAGCTCATCTAATTGACATTGTTCCGGTCAAATTTTCTCTGCACAAATCTCTTAATTGTACCTATGGTCGGATTTTTTGCTAAATTATCATTATCCGGGTTACGTTGCTGATGTCAGGAAAATTACTAAAATGGAAAATGGTAAATCTGTTGCTACAGGTGCATTGGTAATCACTTTCAATGATATTCACCCGCCTCCAGTGATTGTGGTTGGTTACAAATGGTGCACAGTAGTGGAACATATCCCCAATCTACTAAGATGCAAAAATTGCCAAAAACTCGGACATATGAAAAATCACTGTAAGCGAGTTCAACTTTGTAGCGAATTTGCACTCCCGCCACCACAGGATATATGTGATAGAAAATTTTGTGTTAATTGCAACATTGACACCCACTCTTCGAATGATTCCAGTTGTCCAAGCTTTATTAGACATAAATCTGTGAATAAAGTAAAACTCACTTACCGATGCACGGCGGTCATCTGTCATTACTACCTTAGTCTCCCCTTCTTCTACATCCGACTACACCGACTTTTCTACACCAATTTCTTCTTCACCTACTATCTCTCCCGCGTTTACTTCAACTGCAAAACAATATCATAATTCCGTGCCAAACAAGGCACCACAAAACCATAATCATCAGCATAACCAAAAAGTTCCAAATAACAATGTGCAATCGTCACAAAGATTACAACAAAAAGAACAACAAAACGAACCTCATCAACAGTCTTATAGCAAAACTACATCATCAACTACATCTTTGACTACAAATTTATCCAGTTCTGCCGACAACCATACTTCCCTAGCCAACAACAGTGATTCAATCACCCCAATATATCCACACATCTTTACCAACGAAGATTTAGAACACCTCTCTTCATCAATCCCTGCTACCACCGATATGGAAATCAATAACTGTGACGAATTTCTGCTCTCACCAAATCGCAACAAGTGCAACAACGGTGATAATTTGTCACCTTGCAGTCAAGCTTTTAATAAGTTCTCTCACTTGAACGTTCTTATTACTCCTGAAACTTTTAGGAGAACCATATCTAAGACTTCCTCTGACTGTTAACATTTAAAGTTATTTTCATTCTTTCCAATTTACATCTTATTATTATGTTCGATATATTTATTAATTAAAAAATGCGCCGATTGTACTGAGAGAACGCCTATGTAGACTTTTTAACAAAATCCTATCTTCAGGCACATTTTCACACGATTGGAAAAAAGCCATTCTAACTCCTATTCCTAAACAGGATTCTAGGATTGAGGAGCCTATATGGAGAGTTCTTGATTGTTCCAGTATCAACATGCTACATAGGATACGTTCTGCTCTTCGCATTCACAACATTCATGACGCTTAAATTAACTTTATTATACCCTATTATACATATGTACTTTATTTACACATTTTCTTCTATATTATTAATTAACATTTTAATCTTCCAGTATTTATCACTTTACTTTTAGTTTCTTTTGTTTTTCTTTATATACGGCCGCATATGGTCTAGTTACTCGGCGTCCTTTAACTATATTTTATAAATTTATTTTTGTAAAATATATAATGAACAAATAAATACATGAATAATGAAAAAATACGATACCATTGCGGCTCTCAAATCATACAGTTCCGCTCAAAACGATGCAATTTGGTTAAAATTCAATTTGGTTAAAATTCGCTCTCAAAGCAAATTGTTCTCATCCACTTGATAGATTTTCGGCTCATTTGTAAGACTGTGGATAAAAACATGAAATGAATGGAAACACAAAATATGTTTCAATCGGTCTTTGGTGTGATCTGATGGAATAGCGGGAGATGGAGATTCCCTTGATGAGGCCGCGCTCATCGAAGACAATACTGCTAGTTGAGAAGAATTTTTAGTAAAAAAATTGATTTTTCATTTCAAATGTAAGTATACATTTTTATCCGGTTAGCGATTTCAAAGCTATTGTTCACATAATTTGTAACCAGAGAGAAATACATTCACTTATAACATTCCTTTCTCTATGAGAAACTGTTTGAGATATAACATATCAAAAATAATAAAAAGAAGGGCTTAAGTCTAGTTTAGCACAACAGACTAAAAATGAAGAAAAATACACATTTATGGGGTAGAACACGTAAATTTACGAGAAAAAGTAAAATAAAAAAATTGGCGGCAACATTGAAGTTCAAAAATGGTTCTAGATGGACCCTACATAATCCCATAAGTATAGGTAATCATATGGTTTCAAATATCAGATTCTTTTTAAAACCACACTTAAGTTTAGTATAAAAAGTAGTTCAAAAAATGACAAATGATTTTAAAAGAATCGCGCAATTTTTGTAGGAAAAATTTTTTTTAGATAAAAAAGAAAAATTATTTAAACGAAAGGAAAATAATTTGAAAAAATCGCGCGATCTTTTTGTCTAGTACACTTTAAAAAAAAAATACGAAAAAATTGCGTGATTTTTTAAATGATTTTTCTTTTTAATTAAATTAACTAATATTAAAAAATTTAAGAAAACAACAAACCCTAATTTGTTTCCAATACATTATTAACTGAAACGAAACAAAAAAAAAAAAACAAACTAAAATTCACGAACAATTTACAATTTAATATGTGCCCATTTGTGCACATATGATGCCATTTTTTGTGGGAATAAATCACAACCAACTGAAATGGGAATTACTTTTTCGGGAACTGGGGCTTTGAAATTTATTTTTACGTGCAGACTACGCAAATTTTATTTTAATGGTGTGTAATTGCAGCATCACCAACATATAACGCAATTAAAAAAATTAGTTGTCGCAACTGTTCAAACATACCGTTTTAAATATTGCATTCTCGCCAAAAAGTTAAGTGACCTTTCGACGCAAGCCTTAAAACATGCTTGGTAAAACAAATTTATTTTTGAATAACTAGATTTGTTAACAGAAAATTGACTTTTTGACATGGTGCTTTTAAAACCATGAAAAAGTATCCGCACTTTGGGGATTATTTTTGGTCCATTCGGGCCCATTTTTTAAGTTTTTGGGACCGCAGCTCGGTATAGGGGTTGCTGTAAACTTTTTTATTTTAATTTGTTTTTCTTACTTTTAGACGTTATTTTCACATGCCTGGAAAATATTTTTTGGTCATATGTGCTGAACTGGATTTGTTGCAAAAGAAAAGTCCCATCGGTGGTTAACAAAATTATTTTTTTTGCCAATCCAATAGAAAAATTAATCTGATTGGCCCGCAGATTTTGTCGATTTTGTAAAATTTGCATTTAACTTCTGTTATTTAATATTGTAATTTAAAGCCTTTTGACCAGTATTAAGCAAATTATAAAATGCATAAAATAAATACTAGTGGAATTAAAAAAGAAAAAACAAAATATAACTTAGAATATAACATGAAATTAACTAGTAACTATTAACTTTTAACGCTCAAATTAAAGTGCACTAAAAATGAGTGAAATGAAAGAAAATAAAAATAATGAGAAGAAATTAAATATTGAATGATATAGGTCAGTCCAAATTGCTAGTTTTTTTTTTGTGAAAAAGATCGTTGATGTAAAGAGAGAAGAGAATTGGGCCCAATATTGAACCTTGCAACACCCCCACGGACACGTACACAAACAAAACTGTCGCATCTGGAGTGATGAACAGCCACATACCGTACATAAATTACCGACGCATCCCGAAAAAAAAACGACAGTCTGGTGTGGTTTATGAGCTGGTGGGTGGCATCATCAGTCCATTTTTCTTCGAAGACGACCGTTGAAGAAACGTTACCGGCAACGGCGAATGATATATCAAGCCATGATATGCGATTTTTTTTTTTGCCCAAATTGGCTGAGTTGAACTTGGTTGACATGTGGTTTCATCAGGACGGTGCAACATGGCACACTGCTCGTGACACAATGGATATGTTGAGGGATGAATTTGGTGATCAGCTTATCTTTCGATTTAGCCCTGTGAGTTGGACTCCAAGATCCTGCGATTTAACGCCTCTTCATTATTTCTTGTGGGGTTATGTCAAGTCGTTAGTCTATGTGGACAAGCCGAACACTATTGAAGCCTCACAGGATAACATAAAACGCGTTATTCGTGGAATACTGGTTGAAATGCTCGAAAAAGTGATAAAAAATTGGACCCTCCAAATGGACATTTTAAGACAGAGCATTTACGTGAAACTATCTTTAAAAATTAAATGGCAAAGACCAATTTATCGATTCCAATAAAAAATGTTAATATATGATGCAAATTTGAGTGTTTTATTCGGGTTTAAAAAAAAAACTACGATTAAAAAATCACTCTATACAAGCATTGCTTGCAAAACTGTAAAAATTATATAATTTATAAATTAAAAATGTATGGTCCACTAGATCAAACGCTTTTAACAGGTCCAATAACACCAGTATACAAATTTTAAAATTTTCCCGAATACCATCGGTCAGACTTAGTAGGAAAGAAGTAGTGTTTCTATCCTTTCTGAAGCCGCATTGACAATTATTCAAAAAGCACCTAACCTTAAGATATTTGGTTAATTCGATCTTCAAAATATGCTCCACTATCTTTGACAAAACTGGCAAAATTGAAATCGGCCTATAACTGGCCACAGACTGTGTTGAGTCCTTTTTACCACAGGGACTATTTTTGCTACTTTCCATGCTGATGAAAATCCACATTAAACATTTACTAATGTAAAATAGGGTTAAATTGTTAGACTATTCTAAACCATATTTTGTGTGACAGTTAAAAATTGTGGATTGTGGACTAACTGATTTCTGTTTGAAGTTTGTACGACCAGTAGTTTCGATATAGGCAACAACTAAGGATCTAATTTCGTTACCTCATCTCAGTGTATGACGAAAAAAGTTTAAATTGTTTTGTGTCTATCATCTTAATAGGATGAGCGTTTCAAAGGCAAATCTTCGGAAACTCTATGGTTTTCAAAAATTGCTAATATTTTGGTTACCGTAATGCAGTACCTAGTCGGCAATAGGTTAGGGGTGGCTCGTACTTCAAGTCCCACTTTCTTCTTCTTTGGGTACTGCAAAAATGTTTATTTGTTTGTAATATTGACTTTTGATAATGGCAGACGCTGCCGCCGAAAAAAAAATTAGTAAAAAAAGAAGCACACAAATCGGATTAAGCCAAAACACTACACTCACATAAATATATTTATAAACTACATAAAAGACAAATAATTGAAACGGATCCAATCCAGACTTGTGACATAATTTTGTATTCATCTGTTTTATGGCGAGAGTAACACAATAATCAAGGCCACTCCACAGCAAAAGTTCACTAATGTCCACCAAACACGAAAACAAAAATAAAGAATAACGTTGCATTCATCCACACAATGGCTAGATCATATACTTGGTTATGATCAATTCAATTCTTATTCCCACGACAAAAACTATTGTAATTTACACTAAACAGCAATAAGCGCTACAACAACTCCACTCTAGAACTCACCTGACTGTCCATCACTATTGTTTGAAATCGATTATCAACTTGCCTTTTTTTCTTTTGGTACCGAGAAGTTCGTTCGAGTATAGAGACCAGATTTTTGTGGCTAATTTGGACAATATTTTTTATCTTTCTTCTAAAAATTTTGTTGCTTTTCTTTCTCGCGATTATTATTTTCCTTCACTTCACTCCATGAATGTATTGTTGTGAACTTCACAAACAGTGAATAGCGCAAAAAACATCCAGTACGCGATATTATTATCGAAATATTATTCATCAACAAAAGAAAATTCAGGAAGAAAGAGAAGAAAAAAAATATTTAGCATACGGTAATATAAGAAAAAGAATGGCAAATGCATATCAGCTGACTTTGGCATATGGGCATGAAGTATGGAAGAACAGAGAGAACAGGCAAAACAGTGTATTGGAATATATCAACAATAACGTCAGCTCCGTTGTAGATGGTGCTAGCATGAAACCAAGTGAATAACAGACTACAAATGTGATTTAAAGAATGCAATTTCTTGGCAATGGATGAACCTAACTGAAGCGAAGACAGTTTGATTCGGGATTGTTTTTTTCTTGCGAGAACAAGTCTGTTGAAAAAAATCATTTTTAATAAATTTAAATATAATAGTTATTTTTTACCACAGTCACGAACTGAACAAATAATTGATTACAGCTATGTAATTGTCTATGGCAAGGTTTACTTTCTTGAAAAATGGATGAAATTAACTGAAAAGTTTCGCATGAAATGTATGCTTCAAACATATATGTATATGGAAAGTAATCATAACGGCGATACCATGACTGAAAACAACAGTTTGGATTAACATTGACCAAAGTGGTGATTAAGCACGAAATCAAAAGCCTCCGTATAATTTTTATCTTTAATTGACGATGTTATCAATTCTATGGGCTAAATCATGTAATCATGGCAATTTCAGATCGTATCTTTCTGTTATTATTCTCTACGTAACATCGCATTTTTGACATTACCGAAGACTTCAAATTTAATTTAATTTAAATTAAAACAAATACAGTCATATAATAAGATTGCACGTGTGTAATACGTTCTTATTTTGTTGTTAAATTGGTACAATTTTCAGCGGGTGTTATTTTCATTATTCAAATGCGAAATATCTTTCGAATAATGTAATGCAGAAAACCTTGTAACAATATCTTCGCCATAATAACATTGAGATAAATATTTTTCCATGAAATAACTTCAAAATCGCTTAATCAAAATTGGTATTTAAATTAAACGAAAATAAATCAAAATAAATGATATAAATAGCTGGTACTACACTGACTTCACGGTAAAACTGCATAAAAAAAATGGTCGTGAAATTTTAAGCTAGATTTTTCCAACGTCAGCCATTATTTTTGCTGGTTTTCAAAACTAAAATCGGAATAACTTAAATTTGTAAGTCATAATACCTTCGACAATACTTTTCTGAAATTGTGAAATGAAATAGTAATCAAGACACAATTTTACAGTTTTCCGAACATATTATCGAGCATATTATGACGTAAAAACATGAGTTGTTCCGATTTCAGTGTTGGAAACAAATAAAAAAGTTGCCAATGCCATTACATTTCTGCATGAGGAAAGAATGTCTCCTAGAAGAAGAAAAAAATCCACAAAGATTTGTTCGTGGAAAAATTTAGCGGCATTGCCAGTTTTTCTTGTGTCGATTTCCAACAGTGAATCGGAACAGCTGATTTTCCGTGTTCGTTGTATAGTGTTACCACAACAACAAATTCAAGTTCGCAACAAGAGCAGACAAAATGATTTTGTTTTCGCCAGCAAATCTGTCAAAATTAGCCGAAGTAAATAAATCAGTTGTCGCAAAAGTAAATAAAAGGAAAGTAGCTTCACTTTTAATGAGAATTAATTTAAAATGCATTTTCATGTAAAAAGGAATTTGTGTTAAGAAACAAACACTCGGCGGTGCAAATTTCATACCTTTGCGACGCTCTTCACATGTGAGCAACAAAATGTAAACTAATAGTTTCGTTGTCATCCAAATTGTGAGCGAGGTTGGCGGCAATGCTTTTTAAAAGTGGTTTTTTTCTTTTAGCACATTTTTCAACACATTTTATGGACTTTTTGCTAAAACCAAGGATTTAGAAAACTGACAAATAATTTGGAAATTATCGCCGTGTTGGGTCAAAAACATGCTAACTGAGATTACCTTTGTAGTGAAATTTCCATATTACCTAAACTACCTTAGGCACTTTAATTTTATTACTTGAAATAAATCCGTCAAAATTCCGCTATAACATATTGCGGAGGGCTTCAGGAAGCTATAATTTTGTTTTTTTTTTTGATTGTGTAAAATTATGTTCTTAAAAAATATATCGACTCAACTCGTCCTTGCACCGTTTACGCTTTAGCACTAACCCTGAAGAATGTTGAGTGCAGTTCAACTTGACTAACATTTCTATATTGTTTTTTTTTTTTTTTTTTTTTTTTTTTTTTTTTTTTTTAATTTATTATAAATTGCAATAATTATGAATATTTGGTATAATTTTGAATCACCGTTCCATCCACACGGCTGATTCAATAATCATGAAATTTGGACAACAGGTCTCTGACGCGATGTAGACACATGACAGAAGATTTTTTAAAATTCGAATTCATTTGGGATTAAAAAGGCAAAAGAAGAACACGTAGCGTACTATTACCGAGAGTAAATGGTTGAAGGTAATATTATAAAATTGCTTGCGTACACTCTCCTATAAGCGTAGGCAAGGTCTGAAGGGGAATTCGTAAAAAGTCGTACATACCATTACCTAGATCAACCCCCTGAAGCTGTTATCATCTAAATTATGTTATAATTTTCTTTTGTTAAAATTCTTGCTTTTAGGGGTCAAAACAAGAAAGAAAATCAAACGACAGTATCACCTAAAACAAACGGCTGAAGGTAAAAATGATCAAATTACTATACATTTACCTATCATCGAATTTTCGGATTATCGAATTTTATGAGTTTGTAACAAAGTGGTAAAATATCCTAGAACAAATGCCTCGAATTTAGATATCGATGAATACGAAGACTTTGACATTCGTACTTCAAGGGAATAAAACAAGGCCGAAAAGGGATAAAACGTGTATATCTGCCTAGAAAAACGACTGAAACAATAATAATGATAAAAAGGGATTATTCGTAATCATTTTTTAGGAGGTAAACAAGAAAAGGAATAGATCAAATGGGTCAAAATGCCGCCATCGCTTAGAATAAACAGCTGATTCTCGAATCCCGAAATTTAGGATAATCATTCCTCTACCAGAGTAGGCTGGCTTGACGACAGATTTTTGAAAATGCGTACCTTTATGGGTTAAATACTAAATCCAGAATCATAAAATTAGGTGGGGATGTTCACCGATGACAGAAAACGCGCATCTTATACCGAATTTGGCACGAAATAACGAGGTCAAAAATGACACCATCAGCTCAAATTGGCTGACGGTGAATATTTCAAAACTCGTACATTAAGAAACGAAAAAGAAGTCTAGTCTAGAAAATTAGACTAGATTATAAAATTAGTATGATAGATTTTTTTGATTTTGTGAACATCTTTGAATTTGTTTTTGTTATTTTGTTCCCCACCATAATTTATATGCTTAACTTTGATGTCTTTTAGTGAAAATATTGGTCTTGTTCTAAGTAACAATTCTATTTTAAGAACTGTCCTGCGTCCATGCCAACACCAAGTTAATATTGGGTACCTACATAGTCAGAATATTAAGCCTTTATTCAATAATATTAAGATTGATGAGCTGAAATCTATTTTATGCAATTCGGTATTTGACGTGGTAGGATCCTCAGAGACCTGGCTCAAGTCAGAAGTAAAGGGTGCCCCAACAAGAAAGCAAGATTTTAATTTGGCGCTATTCGAACTGCCATTGTTTGACATTTGAATTATTGTTTGCTGGTAGAAGGTACGAGGTTAGTAAAAATGGAGCGCTACACGAATGAACAACGCATTCTCATTGTGAAATTGTTTTACCAAAATGGTGAAAGTTTTGCGGCTACAGTTCGCGAATTGCGATCAATTTGGGGGTCACAATAATGCTCCAAAAGAGTAAACTGTAAAGAGATTAATGGATAAATTTGCCAAAACTGGGTCTGTTAGTGATGTAAAGACAACAACGCGCCTTCGACCAGGTCGATCGACCGAAAATGTCGCTGCTGTACGTGACGATGTTGCTCAAACTCCATCCACCTCAATTCGACACCGAGCTCAGCAAATTGGTGTCTCCAAATCCACTATACAGCGAATTTTGACGAAAGATTTGCATCTTCATGCATACAAAGTTCAATTGACTCAGGAACTGAAGCCAGCTGAGTTCGTTAATTGGGTATTGGAGAGACAACATGAAAATGCTGATTTTGTCGATAAAATCATCTTCCGTGACGAGGCCCATTTCCATCTTGATGGCTTCGTCAATAGCAAAATTGTCGCATTTGGGGTGAGGAAAATCCTCAAGTGATTCACGAGAAGCAAATGCATCCTCAACGTGTCACTGTGTGGTGTGGATTTTGGGCTTGAGGATTGGTCCTTTCTTTATGAAGATGAGGTATGTCAAGCGCAAACAGTCAATGGTGTTCGGTATCGTGAAGTGATAACCAGTTTTTTCGTGCCTAGAATTGAAGAAATGAATGTGGAGGGCATGTGGTTTCATACAGCCAAAGGAACAATTCAATTGCTGCATCAGTCATTTCCCGGTCGTGCTATTTCGCGTTTTGGAGACCAGAATTGGCCGCCTAGATCGTGCGATTTAACACCATTAGACTTTTTTTCTTTTAGGTTTTTTTTAAGTCTATGGTTTATGCGAATAAGCCGGCGACGACTCAAGTCTTAAATAAAATTGGACGTTGCATTAATTAAATACCGCAGCATTTATGCAAAACGGTCTTTGAAAATTTCATTAAAAGATCGCGTGTGTGCCAGCAAAGCCGCGGCGGAAATCTGCCCGATGTGTTGTTCTATACATAACCTCATTCTGTCTACTTTACGATATAATAAAGTTTCACGATTTTTTTTAAATATCTGTGTTTTATTTAAAATTTAAATCTTGCATTCTTGTTGGGACACCCTTTATCTAGTCTGGCTGTTGAGATTCCTGGTTATAAGTTTTGAGGGAATAATCGAAGGCATGTTAGGGGTGGAATAGTTAGAATATATGTTTCGTGCATGTTTAGACATAAAATTTTGTTTAAAACCTCTGTAGTGAGTAAACGGAAATCACTTTTTTTGTATAACTTGAGTCTGGTGGCTACAAAGTTCTTTTCGTTGTAGTGTGAGGCGGTAAATGTCTCATGGAGATTTATTCACTTTTGAGGAACTATATTATGATTTATTTGCTAACTATTCCAATATTATTATCGTTGGTGATTTCAATTGTAATTTGTTCAACGTTTCCAGAGCTAGCTTACTCCGTTGTTTGTGTTCAAGGCTGAATCTGTCTGTAATACATAATTCTGTATCAACACATTTTGATGCAGTACACGGGTCAACTTCTTTAATAGATTTTATGTTGGTAAGTAATAGTTCTATGCATTCTTTTTCTAGTCAGGTTCAATTTCCATCTATATCCTACGACGCCTTAATATTTGCGTCTCTTAGAATTACCATTCAACATGTTGAAGAAATTTTTGAATACCGCAATTTCAATAACATTAATTGGGAAGACTTGCATAGTTGTTTGTCGGAATTTGACGAAACTTTAATTACTAACAACTCTAATGCTGAGGATCAATGTATTATTATTTCTTCTCTTATTGGCAACTTATTTTCATGTGATCCGATTAGACGAAGGAAATTATATTCTCGTGATCATAACTGCATGAATTCACTTGAAATTATTCTGGCCAAATCGTTGAGAGACTTGGCTTATAAATATTATCTTCAGCATCGCACGGTGGAAAGACGAAGAGTTTACCACAATTATCGTAATAGAGCTAAATCAATCATTCGGAAATGTAAAAGGACATATTTTGCTTGGTTGCAAGGAGGCTTGGATTCTTCCGGGTTATGGCGTGTGTTAAAGAGTTTAGGTTGCTCTCATGAAAGCCAAATATCGTATGATGGTGATGTAAACGGCTTAAATGATTGTTTTGCTCGTGCTGTTGGGCCTGGAAACACGTATAGTACTAACTTTAGTGTTAACGATTTGTTTGATGACGAAAACTCATTTCCGTTCAGTGGTGTCAGTGAAGCTGATGTACTGGGTGCGTTGGGTAGGGTAAAATCGAAATCTGTTGGTAGTGATGGTATTTCCATTCAGTTCTTTAAAATCATCTTTTCATATATGTCGGATTTAATTGTAAATGTACTTAATTCAATGCTAATGAGCTCTGTATTTTCGTTTATCTGGAAAACTATGCGTTTTCCTAAGTCTGGGATTATCAATAGTCCAGATGACCTACGACCTATTTCGATTTTGCCCATATTGTCCAAGGTTGCTGAGCAAATTATGAAAACCCAAATGCTTTGTCATGTTCGTAATCATATTTCCCAGTCTCAATATGCTTTTAGCAAAAGATATAGCACTACGTCTTTATTATTACTTCTTGCTGATACTGTGAGACAAAATGTTAATTGTAGATATCTAAATGTTTTAACTTCATTAGACCATACTAAAGCATTTAATAGTATTTGCTTTGTAACTTTGATTAAGAAATTTAAATTTAAATTTAATTTTTCAAGATCTGCTTGTAGACTTGTAATGTCGTATTTAACTAATAGATCTCAATTTGTAGAGTTGTTTGGTATACGTTCCAATTGCCTTGAACCCACATCTGAAGTCCCACAAGGATCGGTCCTTGGTCCACTACTTTTTGTGCTTTACATGAATGATATTGCTAACTGATCCTAACGTGCAATCTATTTGTATTTGCTGATGACATTATGCTTTTATTTCGCTCAGATCGTTCATCACTCTCTTTGCAGATTGAAATCAACGATTGCCTTGATCGTATTCTGGCATGGACCATCAGAAATTCGTTACTTGTTAATCCGTCCAAAACCAAGGCCATTCTGTTCGAATTGTGATATTTGCTTGGGAACGTCTACGATTGACTTTGTTAGTTACCACAGATGTTTGGGAGTAGTTGTTGATAATAAATTAACATTTGAAGTTCATATTAACTCCATTCAGGGTAGAATATATTGTTCTTTACGTAAACTTTATTCTGCTGCTTCTTTCTTCCCGCTTACAATGAAATGTAAATTAGCTTATGCTAAGCTTATGCCTCAGATTGTATATTGTTTTGAAGTGATATCAGGAACTAACATTGAAAATCTGTCAAGATTAAAGAGAGTTATGAACGTTATTGTACGGTTTGCTAATAATATTCGCAGAAGGCAGCATATCTCTGAACATGTGAAAAAGTTCTTGGGATGTTCTTTTGAGAATTTTGTGCAACATACAAATTTATTTTTATTTTATAAAGTGGTGGAAAGTGGTATGTATACCAGCACTTTTATGTAATAATTTTAGCTTTTCTCATTCTAGTAGAAGATCTCAGGTAATAATACCCAGAATTTATAGCGCCATGTTCGAAAAATCGTTTATAGTATGGAAATGTTCACAGTACATTTGGGTTGATGGAATGAGTCATAGGCTGCATTAGGTCTTGACTGGACAAAGGGGCGTGGCATTACCCATATAAATAACAACTTTGAATGGCTATATGTAATGAATTATTAGAGGTGTAAAGAAGGGATTTGATACGCGTGCTACTGGTATCAAAGCAAATATGTTCGAATAAAAAGCGGGCGGTGCCCTGCACCTTTTTTAAATTCTTTTATAGTGGGCAAAGTAACCAACCGATCGTCACAAAAATTTAACAGTATGTAACTAGCACCGCCCATACAGCTTATAATTTCGAACGGCCTTGTCTTATGAGCTATTGGAGGTACAGAGGTGCGATTTGACTTGTATGCAACTGACATTGAAAGAAATATAAGCGAACAAAATGTGGGCGGTGCCACAACCCTTTGTTGGGACAAGATTAGGTAAAGTTTTGTGGCACCGCCAATACGTATTAAAATTTAGAAAGGGCTTGTCTCATGCCCTACAAGAGGTATATAGATGATATTTGGTATATACATATGTTACTGGGATAGAGTGAGAAATGTCAGCAAACATTAATAGATCGTTAAATGATCAAGGTAACTGATTATTCGTCGTAAAAACTAAGCTATGCTAGGTCCTGGTAAAAAGCAGGCAACTGACAAAGAAGAAATAAGCCCTAGGAATTGTTGACGCTTTGAAACGAAATTAATTAAATTTTAATGATACTAAATTGCCGACCGAAGTAGATTACGTTAGGAAAATATTTAGCAAAAAGTTGTATTATTGATAATTTAATCCACATTTACATTTTTGTTTGTTTAATCTGTGTTAAAGGTACTAAAAGGGACTAATTCAGATTATTTTATGTTCTCAGACCTTAGTTCACCAGCGCATGATGTGCGCCAAATACTACTGAATTCAGTACGACTGCTTGAAACAACTCTGAATCTAAGAATGTTTGGTTTATATTGGTCATACATATGGGAGGTACCAGAAGGGACTTGTCTAATCAGTCGATTTTTCAAATACTGCCGAGTGTTATAAGTCAATGCAATAAAATGGACAAAGTCGCTACAGTATACGAAAGAGGAGTTATACAAGGAACAAATTGAATTTTGGAAAATAGGTCAAAATGGGAGGTATTAGAAGGGACGTTCCGATATAGTGTATTTATAATCCCCGGCTACAAAATATTAGGCTGTGACAAGTTTTAAGAAGTTTAATAAAGATTTACGACAGTAATCGGTCAGCCAGTTGGTCACATAGGTGGACATCCTTCAATCGAGAAAAGGTCATAAAACATATTTGGCCAAAAAATACCTTAATCAGTGAACGTTTTCTTCATCCCTTGGGACGAAGGCATAAAAACACATACATAAAAACAAAAAACAATACTTAGTTCCTATTGTTTGAAATTTTTAAGTATTTTTTTTCCAATTGGACACTTTGTTATCATTTTTTTTAAATAAGAAACTTTCTTCCGAATTAAAATGTTAAAATGTGCACAAAAAGAAAATGAAAAACGAAACTCTATCGAATGACAAATTCTCAAGTGAGAACGACTTCAACTTCACATCACAAATAAAATGAGAAATTTGGCAATTTCTGAACAGTCGTCTTTGATGTTGGGTAAAATTTGCTTAAGATTATCTCGATAATCCGATATCATCGCGCTATTGAAATTTTAGCCCCTTTCAAGTATGAAGGGATATTTTTAAATGAAAAGTGCCTGTAAAGACACTATTCTACAAGAAAGTTGTATATAGAGAAGACGATGCATTTTTGAGGTCCAAAGCACATTTGAAATTCAAAATGGCAAATTAATTTCAAATAACATTTTGGGTTCAAAATCTTTCTGCTATATTTTATAATTTACAAAATTGTATTCTTCCATGTTTTAATATAAAGGGTGGTCAAATTAATATAATATTATATATTTTTAAAGCGTCGTATTCATCATTTTTTTTTTGTTCAGATTCGCAACAAAATGCGTGTTTGTGTTAAGTAGTAATCAGTTAAAACAAATCACCAAGGAAAAATACACAGTTGCACAGAGTAAATAAATTGTACAAAAGTAACGAAGCCACTTCAAGCATTACATTCAATCAGGAATGATCCTGATTGAATGGTTTAATAAATAAGGAAAATTATATCCCATGGAATGAGGAAAGCCCACATACTATTCATTCATGAAAGGTATGTGGACGTCCTCAAATTAACAGTTTGGTGTGATCTAAAAATGCAAACGTAATTGGACTGTATTACTCAGAAACTGAAAACGTTATTGCCGTTATCCTCGTTGGAGGACGTTACAGAAACGTACTACTGCTTTATGTGGTATGAATTATAATAGATGATTAACATTTGAACGACACGTAGCACAATTTATTAAGTAGGTCACATTTTCGCTTAACTTTTTGCATTAAGCTAGGTATGAGACATTGTTTTCTCGTGGGAAATGTTAATGGTATTGGTTTCCAACACTGAAATTGGAACAATTTACGTTTTTACGTCGATAATATATTTGCTAAATTGAAAAATTTGCTATTTTTTTATTACTATTTACAGTTGATTTTACAAATGTGTAGTGGTGGAATGTAAATTATTCTGGTTTCAAGTGTTTGAAATCAACAAAAAAGGTTGGCGTTGCCACCTAAAAAACAGTAACTTCACAATCCATATTGCCATTTTAAGCCGTTTTGGTTTTATTTCAAGTTGGAAACATTTAGCTCTGCGAGAGCTCCTACTGTATGTCTGGTATAACCAATTTGTCACTAATTTGTTAAGTATTGTATATATACATATATCAATAAATAAAACTTGTTTCGTGGAAATAACTATGTATACAATGTATCCATTAAGAGGGGTGAAATATATGTACATATTTAAATAAATGTCAATATAATGTAAATTGACAACTTTCGATAACATGGAAATAACTACAATCAATGCCAGATGAGAATGCAAAATTGGTTTTAAATTGCAGCCTTTTAAACTGATGATGGAACTGTTGTAAATATGAGATGGACAGAAACGATAATTTGACGCCCTACTTCAGCTTTAAAGCAAATTTAGTTTTTCTTGCGAGTTGCTGCCAATCGTATTGTTCCAAAATCAGTCAAATTATGTTCAGCATTAATAGATTGACTGATTCGTGTCCCTCTGACCGCCTGGTACAATAACTGTTGTAAATCTATATCAAATTTTGTAAAACTTGATCTAGTCTAATATTTACCAGATTGTAGCCGGTGATTTTAAATGGGTATAAACCCAACCTTTCTGTAGCTTCCCATACAAGTTTACCTATTCACGGAAATTCACATTTTTTCCTTTGACTTCTAATTAGTGAACTGCGGCATCCTAAATTTTTGTCCATCGTCTCGCCTCCCATATAAATGGCTTATTTAACCCAAATATTAAAAAAAAAGTATCTTAATGTATATAAAATGCCAATAGCAGGATCAATTTTATTCTTTACATTGGTGGTATGACTTTTTTTTGTTTTTGTTGCGTTAAACACAACACTAAACTTACAAACTGAAAAATTAATTATATGTCTCCCTCCATCATAGTTTATAATATTAGATCATATTTATGTGAGTAATACAAACAGATGTCATCAGCAAACATATAGAATTGACTATTCAATTTTAAATTAATTGAATCATTTAATTAAATAAGGAACAGAAGTGGTTCCAAGGCATTACCTTGGGGCACGCCAGACTTTATAAGGACATATTCCCTCATAGTATTACAAATTTGTACATATCGCTTTCTATTGCATAAACATTTTCTGAAGAGTTTTAATTTCTTATCGATAATTCTATAATAAGACAGTTTTCCAGCTACTGGTGTGGGAACAGTCTTAAAAATGTCGCCAAGTGCTTGAAAACCACCCCTCTAAAATTTGCACACCACGTTTGGCAAGAAATTCCCAGACTTGACAACATTAGGGTTGGCGATTAGTCGGTTAATCAAATTTGATGGTCAATCCATATTTCGGGTAATCAGTTAATTAATCGAAAGTTCTGATTATTTAGATCTATGATTAATCAAATAATTTGAATTTTGATGTGTCAAATTTGAATAATTTATTGAAAATTCAAATGTTTTGTATACATTGAGAAAAAAAATATTAAAGGAACATGTTTTACGTACCAAAAAGTATAGTAAAACTTTTTGGGTGGCACACAATATAAAATGTGAAATACAATACATTCCGTTATTCAAGTTTTGATTATTTAATTGTTCGACTAATCAATTAATCGTGAGTTTTGAATAATCAAAACATCAATATATCATTTGATCATAAAAATTAATAACGCACATGATTAATCAATTTATTTGCACTGGTGGTTCCGGAGGGGGTGTAGCAATGCACTCTATTTTCCTTATCAGAACTTAATTCATCAAGTATATGATGAGCGTCAAATTTAACTAAATTCAGTATAATTGTTTAGAAGTAGTGAAGGTAAGAATACGAGAGCGGTCCTAGAACTAGCTGACATAACAAAGAAGTCACAAAAAAAGTTGAGAAATTTTTTCTTTAAAGTTGACATTATCTCCCTTTTGCTCGATACACTTTTTTCAGGGGTATTCAATGGCTTCTATACCCTGTTTGTGCTAAGAACTGCCAGACTTCTTAAAATAGCCATCAACCGAAGACTCCACCTCTTCATTGTTGGCAAACATTTTACCACCGAGCCATTTTTTTAAGTTTGGAAATAGAAAATAGTCTGAAAGAGATAAATATGGCGATGAAGAAATTCGAACTTTTATTTATTAATTTTGGCCATCACAATAGTGGATGAACTGGAGCATTGTCTTGATGAAACACTTTCTTTATCACCAAATGCTGCCTTTTTGCCATAATTTCATCATTTAAACGCTGCAATAAATTAGCACGATATCCAGCTTTTCCTTTCCGAAGATAATAACAATAATCCCATGCGCATCCTAAAAAACAGACGCCATGACCTGCAGATGAAACCGTCTTCGCCTTCTTTAGACACGATTCTCCCATTCCACTGCTTTCTACTGCTTTCACTGTGCCTTTGTCTCAGGTGTGAAATGGTGGACCCGTATTTCATCCATGGCTATAAATCGACGCAATAATTTGGCTTTATAATACTCTGCTGAAAAATCTTCACGGCGCTGTTTTTGCTCTATTGAATGCGAGTGCGATGGGTGCCGCGCACAGTTTTTTTATATTCAAATCTTCGGTCAATATACGATGTACCTATATGGTAAAATGCCTATCATTTCAGCCGACAATGGTCCAATACTATTTTGTGGATTTTCTTAAACGTGTCTGGCGTGGATCCCTCGATTGATCTACCACTACGGTGTTCGTCTTGGCAACTAGTACGGCAACGTTTAAACTCTTCTACCCAATATTTTACAGTCATTAACGAAGGAGCAGACTTCTCCATAGTAGAATCTAACACGAGTTTAATATTGGTAGGACTGAGGTCCTTCAAATGGAAGATTTGAATTACGTAATGGTGATCAATTTTTCCATGGTTAAAAATTTACTGAGATCGTTTACTTTTGATGTCTTAAATAAAAATGCTAAACAACGGGGCTCCATGAAACTTAAAACATATGTTTTATAAGGTTGTCACTTTTCACTAAAATAATTTTTTTCAAACTACTGGCACC
>JAHXMU010026336.1:487587-582748 GCA_019455685.1 Philornis downsi | reverse complement strand
CATTCTTGGTTTTTGTAGTTCTGTGTCTGTGTAAATATTAAAAAAAATCAAGTAAGCACATCCCTACTGGTATCTCCCATACAAATGTTTGATTGAATGCATATACTCGTATTCATTCATATTCATATTGAATGCATAGTTTCATATCTTGCCAGCAGTTGTATTAAATTTAGTCAAATTTGGCACACGTTATGTGTTTGCTGCTGTAAGTCCAAAAAAGTTGACCGATTAAATTTTTTTTTTTAATTTTTTCCACTGTAATTCCTATTTCTTAGACAGCAGTTAAATAAATTTTCTACAATTGTAGACTGCATCGCAAAATACCCAAAAAAAAATCGAAAATACAACCACGGTCTTTTTAGCAACTCCCATACAGATTGAATTATTTTACTCACGTATTCCAAAATTCATATCTTCAATTCAATTGTATAAAATTCTGTATAATTTAGCACTCATTTATCAAAATTAATTCTGCAAATGAAAATGAGATGGATGGATGGATGGACGCTTTGGGATGCCACACATATAAATTGGCGGATTTGTCAAGAATCAGTCTTCTTCTTCTTAGAAGCAAAAATCAGCGATCCCTCTATAATTTCAAAGCGGGAGACTTCAGTTATTACAACTTTACTTGTTTGGTTGTTCTTTTTCAGAGTATTTATTGATAAGAACGTCCCTTCTGGCATCCCTCACACTTTTGCATAAAAACAAAAGGTTGTTGGATTAAGGTATAGGATTATCCATTTAGTGGTTTCAAAACCACCGGTCTGACAAGGCTGTTAAATTACTGTTATCTGAATAGTCAAAACTTACTACAAAAGTGGTATTTCAAAAGTGGGCTTTCAATCGAACAAAATTTTCTTTAGCGAGAAGCTCATTTCTCACTTGGTGGTTACTTCAACAAGGAAAATTGTCGCATATGGGGCTCGGAGAACCCAGGAATGACTGTGGAAAAACCATTGCGTTCAGAAAAAGTGACTGTTTGACGCGCATTATGGTCTGGAGATGTCTTTGAGCCGTTTTTTCGAAAACTATCTCAAAAGGATCCACTGCTGCAACCAATCTAAAGGCGGTCAGTTAAATTGTATATCGTACATAATGGCAAAGTCCAAGCATTATAATAAAATGAAAGTTTCATCGAAATCATAGTTTTATGTGTGTTTTATTTAGCTTTACTTAAAAAAGAAAAATTGATAATTCTATGTGTGCAAGTTAGTACTCCTGACTGAACTTTCTATACTGGTTTTATATACCGCACTTTTAAAAAATATATTACACTGGTACATGTTTTCACATGTCTCCCTCTTTAAAATAAAATTGCGCATAAAATATATTGTGTCGGTTTAGTGCTTTCCTTTTATACCTTGTTAAACATGTTGCAAAATATTAAAACAAATTAAGCTTTATAAGTTTTGAAATTTGATTGAAAAAGGATAAGTTGAAGAGCCTGTGAACAGGATGGCTGAAAACTGAATTTCTCAACATTCTGTTCTTCTCTCAGTAAACAGTAAATTACTAATTGTCTTTAAATGCCAAATATCCCTGTCAGATGTCTTTGCTGTAGAATAATTTTGGGGTGTAGCCACGTCATGAATTTTTGTGTTAGAAAATAATTCCAATAACTTCGTTGAACAATATCTGTTGACGTATAAATATGCAATATAGACAAACGTAATCCAAAATATTTTTTTATTAAATAAAATATTTGTCTTAATTTTTAATAGAAACTCAATTTTTAATTTGTACAAAACACGTCTTCATTATTTCGATTTAAGGCAAAGAGTGAAAAATGTAAAAACTTAGTGCTATACTGAAAACAAAAAATTACCAGATAAAAAATATTTGGAAATTTAAACTAAAGTAGGAATTCAACACTTGTATACTTTTTCTATACTTTTCTCTAAGAAAAATGTCTTCCGTGATAATTTTCTGCGTGAAAATTGTTTTTCATGACAGTTTTCTGTTTGAATATTGTTTCATAAAAACTTCTATTTGAAAGCACTTTTTGTGTAGAAGCTTATTTTTATTATCGAAATTGTTTCCCAAGATAATTGTATACGCGAATTGTTTTCTACAGGGCATTTTTCTGTAAAAAAAAAAATTCATCTAACATAATTTTCTATATAAAAACTTTCTTAGAAATTAACATATCTATATGGTAAATATTTTTCAAAACAATTTTGTATGACACGGAAGTGTGTATAATTGGTTATTTTATTTCTAGATGTACAAATTTGCTCTTATGTAATATGCACAATGATTGACTTTGGATGATGCCCTAACGTACTTGCAATTGAAAATAATATTGTGTTTATTTTAATAAACATACGTTTTAAAGTATTGTTCGGTGTTGCTAAATATCAACTAATTCGCATCAACTACGTATTAGTTAGAAGTTTTTTACCTACGACAATGAAATTGTGAAATCGTAATAGGTCTACATTAAAATAGATAAATCCTTGTGGAAAGAGGCAAAGTTATTGCAAGGAATTGTTGTACAATAAAGAAAAAATATAGACAAACATGTCAAATACAATGCTATTATGAATTTGCGAGATCACCAAAGGGTCTGAGAGGTGCAGAAAGAAGAGCTTTAGCATGAGGAGTAAAAATAGCTGAAAATATTACAGAAACTTATGGTAATTCAGTAAGTGCTGGCACCATTAAAAAATTATTACACAAAAATGTCTCATATGACAGAGAATAAAAAAACTCCTAAACACTGAAATTTATCCGAACTAAGCTTATGAATTTCGCTAAAAAAATAAAATAAAGGAGACTCCAACCTTTCGGCAAAACGTTTTTTTCACTGAAAAAAATAAATTTGAAATTGGCAGAGTATTTTGCTTTCACAGTGACCACTTTAATTATATTATATAACTACATATATGTCATATACATAATATAATTTATATATATATATACATATACCTATATGTATATATGTACATACCAACCGCATCGCTTCAGTCACGAAGGGATCTGAAGAGGAACTTCACAGAGTCCGAAAAGCGGACTATGTACATATATCCAAATGCCCAGCTTTTTGATCCATTGGACTTTTTTCAAAATTTAAAAACCTTTAAAACATGGAGAAGTAGGAATGAACCCTTCAATGATATAAATGCTATCGAAACAATAAAACATGATGGAGACTCCCTAATGGCCTTGGCACGTATGGTGGTACCGGGCGTTGCTAATCCCGTGTTCATTGAATCAAAAAGAAGTTTATCTCAACATTTTGATAAGTAATATAATATATATAAGTCAAAAGGACACTAAGCAAAGTATTAAAAAGTATCAAAAAACTGTTTACTTTTGTTTATCGCGCGAAAATTGATACATACGAATAAATTCAATTTAAATTTTATTACACATTAGTTTTGCAGTACTATTTATGATATAGCGTTATTTATCTAAATACAATAAAACTTAATTTACGACAGTTTGCAGTGTTTACTTTAATTTGAATCTCACAGCGCCTTCACCTTTGATCCTTCCGCATTGGTCAAAAGTGTGAGTGTGTGCGAAGACGAGTGGAAATCGCGACGTTCTTATAAATACTCTAATTTAAAGCACAATAAAAGAAGCAACTTCTAAAAGAAAATATTAAGCTAAGTCTTTGCTTTGCCTTTACATTAAGGTAAAGGGGCGTAGGAATGCAATTATTTTTTACTCACAGAACTAAATTTATTAAGGACGTGATGCGTGATAATGTGAATTTAGTGCAATTGAATGAAAAATGTGCTTTTAGGAACGTATGGCTGGTACAGGAGCTACCAGAGAGGATATAGTATTGCGGACGATTTTACAAATTTCAACAAGCTTCATAACACAATAAAATTGGAAAAAATGTAAGTAACTGCAGACTATGAGTTAGAGATTACAGCGGAAAAATCAAATTCTGATGAACCGGTTAATTTGTACGGAATTCAGCAGAAAAACCGTGAAAATGCTCTCTATTTTGATTCTTAGAACTTATTTCACCAAGCGCTGTCAAATTTGACTGAATTCAATACAACTGCTTAAAAGATATGAAGCTGAAAACATGTGGTTACTTGATCAATATTTCGCTGTCGCTAATTCGGCAACTCAACTTGATTACACAATATTCACTTCATAGAGTAAAGATTCTCGCGTAATTTGTAGCTCAAAAAAAAAAAAAAAAAAATGGTAGGATGTCCAGTAGTGCATTTGCGCACCGATAATTATTCAAGAATTTGAATCTAGCTACTACATTGTGCTCATTTGTACATAAATTGGTGGACAAGTTATGTAAACATTTCGACGATGATTTTTCTGAGTGCTATGGCACTAAACATATGTATGTACACATGTATGATTGGTTGGGTAATTTGCAAAAATCTCGAAATATAATGATTTTGTACTATTTGATGAATCTTGAAAATCTCATTAAATGTTTTCAATCGGCGTTGAATGCAGATTCTGTTAGCATTACGTAAACGCTAACGTATATTACAAAATTTATATTGAATTGTCTACGAGAAATTGCTAACATTCATGTAAGAATTGATAATTGACAAGAGAGAACTTAACCTTTTGCATATCACTTCAAACAATGTTCACGATGTTTTGGCGACTGTAAAATAATAAATATCCACTGGAGTTAAGATGAATGCATCTTAGATTTTGTTAAAAAAAAGGCTTTTACGAAAATGCTAACAACAAAAGTGTGTTTGAGATGAGAGAAGAAAGAATTTTTGTTGTTCCGCAGAAATACTGTAATCAACAGACATTTTGATTCATAATTCAATTCTATTATCCATATTGAATGGAGTTAAACATAGACATAATGTGAGAATTGACTACTAAATATTTCGCTTTTAAGAAAGATGACGCTACTTTTATTATAACAACTTGTTTTTTTAATAAATATAAAAACACCCACGTAAATTTCTGGAAAATTTCCGTTCCATTTTATTACGAGGGCGGTGCCAAAACTAGCCGATTGAAATTAAAACAAATTTTCTTTATTTTTCAAACATCTCCTTTTAGCTCGATAAACTTTTCCAGCGATATTCAATATAAGAACTGTCAAACTTCTTAAAATAGTCAACAACCGCAGACTTCACCTTTTCGTTGTTTGAAAATATTTACCACCGAGTTATTTTTTCAAGTTTGGAAATAGAAAATAGTCCGAGGGAGTTAAATCTGGCGAATAAATTGCGTGATGAAACAATTCGAACTTTAATTCATTACTTTTGAACTGGAGTATAAACAACACTTTATTTTTCACCAAATGCGTTTTCTTCCATAATATTCACCGTTATGGTTTAACCTTTCTGAAGAGAATTAATAAAAATAATTCCGTGCGCATCCCAAAAAAACAGACGCCATGACCTTGCCTGCAGATGGAACCGTATTTCTTCTTTGGTCACGATTCTTCCATTCCAGTCCACTGCTTTGACTGTTCCATGTCTCATCTTTAAACACTCTACAGAAACATCGCCACGGCGTTGTTTTTGCTGTATTAAAAGCAAGCATGGTACCCATTTTGCGCACAGCTTTCTCATCCTCAAAATTTCGGTCAATATATGATACATGGCACTTTTTGAAATACCTACCATTTCAGCTAGCTCACACACCTTGAGCCGACGATCATCTAATATCGTTTTGTGGATTTTCTTAACCGCATCTGCCGCAGACAGCTCAATTGGTCGATCACTACTGTGTTCGTCGAGGCAGCTCGTACGGCCTTGTCTAAACTCTGCCATCCAATATTTTACGGTCGTAAACGAAGGAGCAGACTCCCCAAAGTGAAATCTAACTCGACTTTAATATTGCTAGGACTGAGACCTTTTTAATGGAAATATCGAATTACATAATGGTGACCAATTTTTCCCATGTTTATAAAATCATTGAGATCGTTTATTTTGGTGGCTATAATAAAATTACTAAACAACGGAGCGCCTTGAAACTTAAGGCACATGTTTTATAAGGTTGCCACTTTCCACTAAAATTTATTTTTTTTTCAATCTACTGGTACTACCTATACGTCAAGTCGGCTAGTTTTGTGACCGTCCTCGTAAGCGCAAGATACATAGATAGTAAGTTTGACCACGTTTATTTGAGAGCTTAATATTCGTCGAGTTAGTTCTGAGACGTCAATACTCAAAAATTCTGTTTACTTTAGACAAAATTGAAAAAGTTCCAATTCACAGTGGCACATCTCACCAATATAGTGGAACAAAAATAAGACAGAAAATTAGTTACTGCAGTCTTAAAACTAAGTGCACACGTTTCTAGTAGCCATAAGCGCTAAAAATGAAAAAAAAAAATACTTAAATTCAAAATAATTATGCCAGCACATGAATTGAATTTTTCTCAATTTCGTTTTGCCTTGACAAAGGCCATAAGTTTATAAAAAATGTTTCTTGTATTTTTTTTTTAAATACAATATAAATATACATATATACATATACATTGCAATAAATATAAATGATGATTATAAACAATTATAAATCTGAACTTTTGTCAAAATGCTCATGCCGACTATTGCAATAATAAAAATGCAATGCACTAGAAACTACCCACCAATTCACGGAATTTTAAATTAAAAGATAAGTGGATGTTGAGTTCCTCTGCAGTTTATTTATCACTGCCAGAGAGAGTCATGTCAATTTTCAATTTTTTTCTGATTTCAAACGTTTCATTAGCAAATATTTCGGAAAAGCCAACTTGCTTTGTCTTCACTGCAGCAATATGTCGAAATAATGAAATTCTTTTGTTCGCTCTCAATTCTGGGGAAATTCCTTTTTATATAATATGTACTTGGTAGCAACTATGGTAAAACGGTAGATTTCTTTCTGTTCTGGAGGCCTAAATGTAGACTTTCTGAAAGTAATTTTCGATTGCGTTTGTTTTATGTTAGTCTACGCAGGTGAAATTTCATACTGTTAGCTTCAGCCGTTTGTTTTAGGCGACGTTTCCTTTTATCTCCCCTTTCTTCAATTTAGTATTCTAAAAGTTTGAATTTTGAAACAAATCTTCTTGTGGAGAGAATAGGCCGTGAATGCTATTTCTTAGGCTGCGTTCACAATTATATCTCTTTCCAACTTAAGGCATTTCATAAAAAGATCTTTATGTTTTTTTTTCTCAAAAATTAGAACTAAATACTACGTTTTATTTTCAAACTCAGTATTAGCAGTGAAAATATAAAATATTTCATTCAAAAACTAAAATTTATACATTAATATTATCTGAATATTTCAATGACAAATGTTTCAAGTAAAAATATAAACAATCAGTCAGTCAGCTGTTTGTTTGAACATTTTCGAACAAACCTGTCAAAAGTCTCGACGTCATTCTGAACACAGCCTTAATGTTCAGAATTTAGCTCATTTAGATGATGGTGCTTGCAAGAATTTTCGACAAACTCTCTTCATTGCACGCGTATCTTGAGAGATGTAATAAGCTTTACGATTTTAACTTTAACTTGTTTGTTTCTGGTGAGTGCACTACTTTTGTCTTCATGCTTAACGGAATTTTGAAAAACGACTATCTCGTGCGTACGTCGCAAGAAAATTGTTCGCATTAATTTTGGGGATTCCAGCTTGAGCCCTTTATTTTGGACGATATGAACATTTTTGTCTTCTTTCTCCCCGATTTGCTTTCTAAAAGTGCGAATTACAAGGAAATCTTTTATGATTATACACCTAAGTATTATTGTTTACAGTTGATTGTTGTTTGGAATGGCACCACCAGTATCGTCCCCATTTTTAACCCCTAAAATTACGAATTTTCAAAAATTCCTTTTTGTCCCATTGTATAGGCATTTTGATTACATAACCTTAGTTTCAGTTGTTTTTTCCAGGTGATGATACGATTTGTGATCTTTTAATTTCCTGTTTTATTTGCTAACAAATTCGGTTTTCATGCCTCTGCTCAGTTTTGATTATTTTAATTTCAGCCATTTGTTATTGTCCTGAAAATACGAATTACCAAAAATCGGGTCGCTTTGTTCGTTAAGTGTTCACTCCTAACAATGCTAATATCATAATATGTTCGACAATATATTTGTAAAACTGTATCTTCTTGCCTTCCAATTTCATTATTGAAATAAAACGTCAAAAAGTTGGAAAAAGTTTTATAAAAAGACAGATGGAATCTGTTGTTTATGTCAGCTAAAATATCTGTTTATAAATCAGCGTTAGAAAATATTCCTCATGGAAAACTAAGCTTCAAATTTGACGATCACTTTTTTCGCATGGATTTTTACCGTGAAAAGTCAGCGTATTACCAACCTTAATGTAAAAATTATAAATTCACCCAGAGAGAATAAGGTATATATTATTTGATACGTCCAATAATGTAACATTCAGAAGGAAGCGTTTAAATAACCAACAGTTTTTCGACGAAATATGTTCCAGTACTCTTTAAGGCGATTGACCGATGCCCGTCTGTTTACCTGACTGGCTGGCCGTCGTAAATGTTTACTAAGCTTCTTAAAACTTTGCTCAGCCTAATATTTTGTTAGATCGTTGCCACAGATTGTAATTGAGCTACATCGACTCACACTTTGATGTCCATCGTACAAATTGATCGATTTTCCGAAATTCTAATTTTTGTCTGTAACTTCTAACCCGTATATCACAGCTAGCTAAATTTTTGTTCACTATTTTTATTTACACTGCCTAACAAAATGCAAAAAACTGTCCAATTAACTATATCCCTTATGGCTCCTCCCATACAAATTGTTCGATTTTTCAAAATGTAATCTTTCCTCTGTAGTTTCCATTTAGTAGGCTGTAATAACCTAGATTTGGATCATTATTTAAAACGTCTGGTTTACGCTAAAGTAAAAGGAAGTTGAGTGAAGGTACATATATGTAAATCAGTTCGCCTGACTGAGATTTCAGTACCAGTTGGTAGAATTTGTAAGCTTCACTTCTTCCTGAACCTGAACCGCTTTAAAGTTGCCTCTTCCGCTTTAAAAGTCGGTGTGTCTCTCTTCTCTTTATGGCGTTTCCTAAAAGCACACGTTACAATTAGGTGCACCGTTGCCATGTACGCAGAATCATTTTCCTCAGACATTGGCTGGACGTGGTTTTCTATGTTCAAGTACGATTTTTGTGGCATAAGAACATCTTTTCTACCTATTTTGGCATTAAAATCTCAAAAAAAAAACAATGCTTCTTCTGTGCCTCCTCGTATTTGCTCTGCGCTTTGATGAGGATAATGGCTATACACTCTCTTACTCACAAAAAAATCCGTATTTGAATTCATGTCTTTTTACATGACCTTGTCCTGCCGATCGCTTCTCATCGATGGCATTGATGTTAGCTTTGTATTTGTCATGGACATCCGCCAATCATATAGAAGCAACCCCTTTAAAATATGGTCCTTAAGCGTTTGCTCGTCGTCATCAACATTTGGTCATGTCCGTTCCTTTATTTCATTTGTGTGCTGGTATGAAAGTGTCATTAATAGATGTTACATATTTGCTTAAAAAGTATCGGCGTTAGCGTGTCGTTAGGTTACTTTAGCCACCGTTAGACTGACACCCGATGATATTCTTCTTCGTAGTTGGCGACTAGAATAGATATCCTTATCTATTATACGCCGCACAAACGCTTCGGACTTCTGTGCTTTTTCTTCAATTAGTCACTCTAAGTTTCGATAGTACTTCAAAAACCTGGTCTAACAACGGTGTTTTGGTCGCTCTTTTCTGCGCCTTCCATCGAGTTCGTTGTTACGATGGATTATTTGGGTCCATCCGCACAACATGACTTATGAAGTCGTGAGCTGCCTAGGAAACTCTGTGAACGGTTTTGGTTATTCTCAAGTGCAAAATAGACAGAGAGCTTAAATAAGAATTTTGTCAATTCAATTTATCTGTAACTCCGTCATGGCCAAGATTCTTCTGGTATTTTCAATAAAAATTCAGCGATTTATTGAAATTTCAATTAATTGTAAATTGAATTTCCACAAATTGTAAACTGTAGTAACTCACATTTTTGTTTACTACATTGAGTTATAATGCTCGATAAAATTGAAAAAAAAATCGACCAGATAATTACGCCATTTCTGGTACCTACCAAACAAATTAGCTAATTTAACACATTTTGTTAGCTGTAAACTTACCACACTGTTTCTAGGACACCGCATTCTCTTGCAAAGGTAGTTTAAGGAGCATTTTAGTGAGTTATTCTGACCGAAATTTCTTTCTTGGTTATATCACATGTTTGTAAATTGACCATGATAAGTAAAGCCTCCAACTCGACAACCTTGTGACCTTTTCAGTCGTCGTTCTTATATTGAAATTATTAATAAATACAGAGCAAACTACTGCGATAGCATACATATAATTTTCTTAAAAATACTGGCATTTAAAAGCGATCTTATTCAAATTTTATGGCTTTTCAAAGATACATTTTTAGCGCATACATATATGTATAATACGTTCAAAAGCTCTATTTGTGTGCTGCCCTAATTATGCTCTTTAGTTGAATTCAAGATTTAAATCTGCGACGGCACGTCTTACACCCATCCACACTGCTGACATACCTAGTTGGAAAAGAAAAGTAATGTGAAAAAAGAAGCACTTCTTTGGTTATCAATTTAATACGTGAAAGATTAATTTAAATATTGTTGATTAATTTGATCAAATGAGGTCATGACGTGCTGTGGTAATGACTGGTTATAGCTTGAACTTGTAATAGATTGGCGAAATCGTTCAACAACTGATGCTAAAAATGGAAGATGTTTTAGAATTAATATTTTAAAAGTTTTTTGGATTTTTTAGTCTCACGCATTTATGGATTCGAATTACATTTTCTGATATTACCCATACTAATGTTCTCATGGTACATAAGCATTATAAAAAACAGCCATCTATAACTTCCTATTTAGTTTGGGTTTAAATTTCATCCTTCATAATTTTTTTAGTAAGATTTACCGTAATTCGTAAATTGATCGAAAGTCAATCTTCTAAATCGAATCAAATTTTTCGCATTTCTCGAAAAGACAATTCTAGTGCGAAATGATAATTTGACAGAATTGAATTGAAATAATTGAATTTCGCTTATTAAACTCGTGAATCCATATCTTATGACCTGTTATAATGCGTTTAATGAAAATGGAGTCAGGATTGGCTTATTCTTGCATATCTTTAGTGCCGTTTATGCTGTTGAGTTTTTGAAGAAACTTAGTTCTTTATAGTTGAGCGGCGACGAGTTTCATATACAATATAAATTTAAAATGTTATGTACTAATTTGTGAGGCGCAGAAAGTTCAGTTCTCTTCCAAACTTCAAGTCTTCCATATGTTTTTGATAAAGTCGATTTATTGTAAGTCTTCATTTTCGTTGATTCGGCGCTAGAAATTATATTTGTAATACACAATTTAAGACAAATTCTTTGCTTCTCCACTTTAAAAATTGAAAAACATAACAGACCAGCGGCATTTTCAGATGATCAATTCGCCGTACATTTTTGACCGAATGTGTACCTTCATTACTTTCTGTCTAGATATAATGAAATTATTTGCAAAAAGTGTATCAAGCAAAATGAGAGTGCAGATGTTAAAGCGGTCTTTTCTGTCATTAATCTATTTATCATCACCAAGTTGCTTATAACAGAAAGCTGTTGTCTGGGGTATTCGATTTTTATTAAAATACCTGGCAACCTTTTTTTAATGTCACATGGAAGTGTAACATTATTCAGTTATCTTAAGAAAAAAGTAAAATGCACTCTTTTCAATTCTTCTGCTTTTTAACTCAATCCCAGTCTATTAATAACAAAAACAATATGACAACATTTTGTGAAAAGCCTACATCTAATAGCATTGTATCAGTTAAGACAATGTGAAGTCTCTTAATACCGTTTACACAATTTAGTTGGAAGTGATAAATCAAATAACTCTATTACTTCCCAGTTTTAAAATTAATCTGAAGGTAATATTCCTAAAGACGGCCATGGTTTGGCTGTCTGTACAAGGATGACTTTGTAAACTTTGAATTTGGAAACTTCGCTCCGGGTTGCACAGTGGACAAACCATTTGTGTAAAGGGTAAAAAAAATTAAAAAGTACTACCTTATCTTTTTTTTAAACACTTTGAACTCTGTGGCGTAACTTTAATCTCAGATTACCATTTTTGGTAACGCATTTGAGCATTTCGAGTGGCACGAGTAACGTAAACTTACATATACATGCCCCAATTGTAGCCGACTTATCCATGTAGACTGTGGAATTATGTGACTCGAAAAGGACAAGTCTGGACGAGTCATGTGATCTTTATGGCCAATTCACAGAAATGTTAAATTAACTGTTCGCTGCAATGCCATGGTTCAACGGGCAGTGTTATAATCAATTTCCATCGAGATCACGTTTATCATTCGAGCTAAGTGTTCATGCTGAACAACAGTACTACGACAGTTTGATCTGCTATACAATCCCTACTGTTAAGATTTCTTTGAATGAAACCACCCAATAATAGTAATAAGCACCGGAATGTGGAGTTTCGCTTTAATGAAATTTAAACGGATTGTTTTGTAGTTTAAACATAATAGCAAATATCCGAAATAAAGGGGGTCCGTCGGGAAGGTATACTACTTTGTTTTGCCGCCATTTTGGTAAACATTAGTCTTGACAGTTCATATTTGGCAGTCGTGAAATAGACACGGCAAATTTATTATGGAAAAATATTCGATAAACCAACGTGTTTTAGTCGTTAAAACATTTTATCGAAATCAATCATCGATTACTGTGACGATGAGAAAGCTATGTGAAATTTTTGGAAGAAACAACGTGGCAACAAGATGCACTATTTATATATGTAAATATATACTATATACATATGCCAATAGGATATTACAGCTTCATGAACAATTTTCATGGAAAAATCATAATGAGTGACGAGGCACATTTTCATTTGAATGGATATGTGAATAAACAGAATAGTCGGTTCTGGGCAATGGAAAACCCTCAAATTATTCATCAGTCACCTTTGCATCCATTAAAAGTGGCAGTCTGGTGTGTAATTTGGTCAGGAGAAATCATTGGATCTCACTTCTTTGAAACTGAAAATGAAATGTGTGAGAATGTAATGAAAAATATGCTCAAAAGGGCTCGCATTTGTGAGGCCAACGGAGGCGGACATTCATCTGATATTGTATTCCGTACATAATTACCGACATTAAATAAAATATTTATCAATATAAGATCTATTCTCTTTCATTTAATCAAAAAGTTTAAACAAACAAAGTAGTATACGACGGACACCCTGTATTTAATACATAATATTCGACTAATTTTAATCAACATACGAGTAAAACGTTTTATGATTCAAACGTTATATTACAGTTCGCAAAATATTAAGACTGAGCATGTTTTAGATTTAGATTTAGATTTTTAATAAATCTTATACATTTTTGAATTAGAATTCAAAACGTCTTTCATGGCAAAATTTATTGTGGGAGGTAACAGAATGGGCATGACCCGGTTCATCTAGTTATAGTGTAGGATATACAACGGACGAAGATTCACGTGGGCGTTTCAAAAGTTGTTATAAAAATAACATTTCAGTATTAGGGCTATCTGTATGGCGTTTCTGAAACGTGTGGGCTAAACATCCTATCATCACTAGTAGCGTTAAGCGATTATGATTGCCCAAATGTAAATGCTAAATGATGGTCGAAAGTATGCTTTTTGTAAAACCCATAATTTTGTATGGGAAGTATCAGAACGGACGTAGTAAATTCGTCCAGTCATATCACCAAGTTAAGTTGTTTTAGTACTAAGTTAAGTTGCAGATAAAACAATACAAAGCCTTAGTGGATTCGTACACAATTTACTGAATTTCTTATATTGGGCTGCTCGGAAATTTCGTTCGATTAATTCGTTAGTGCACCATACGTCACTTCTCATGACGTAGAGTTCCTCCAAACACTATCACAACTTCCTCCCGCCCCTTTTCTAAACTGTTTACTATTGTTTACTTGTATTCTCGTTCTAGTGTTTTCAAAAGAAGTTTAAAAAGTGGGAAAAATGAGAAAGAAAGAGTATTTTAGGCATACTATTATTGTATTATTTTCGAAAAGGAAAAACGGCTGCTGAAGCCAGCCGAAAACTAAAGTCTGTTTATGAAGAAAACCGGCCAAATGAAAGAACTTGCCAGAAATGGTTTAAAAGATTTTCTACGGGCGACTTCTCCGTAACGAACGATCCCAGATCAGGATGGCCAAAAGAAATTGTTTCCGAGGAGGTGAGAGATTTAAATATTGTTAACCCCCTGGCAGCAGTTAGGGAAATAGCTAAAGTAATCAAGAAATCGGTCCCAACAGTACACGGGGTTATAAAAGAGCTCGGATTTGTAAGCAACCTCGATATGTGGGTACCTCACACTGCCTCACTGAGGCCTCACACTGCCTTGCGGACCCGTCAGAAATTGTCAGAGCTTAGGTGGGAAGTTTTATCTCATCCACCGTACTCCACAGATCATACCCCGTCTGACTATCACCTATTTCACAGTCGGAGCAACCACTTGAAAGATTTGAATTTCCATAATGACGAGGAAGTGAAACATCGAATTGAGGGAGGAATTAAAAAGCTCCCAGATAGGTGGGAAGAAGTTATTAAAAAGGGGGGAGAGTATATAATAGACTCAAATAATTGCTTTCTTGTGTATAAAATTGGAAATAAATTTCTTTTAAAACCCGAAGGAACTTTCCGCACCACCCGGTACAAAGTTAGTAGAAAATATTGTGTTCATCCAAATTGAACATAAATATAATGTAACAGTCCTAAATTAATCGTGTATACGTGATTTCTGTCAAATATGCCATTTTGTATGGGAGGTAAGAAGGGGCTTGTTGATTTTGTCCACTTTCAAATTTCAAACCATGACTTGAGAAAATATTACCATTGGCAACATTTCTTTGGCATTTGTATAGATTTACTCTGATTATCGTGCCTTCAGCCACCTAATCATGCAGCAGGCAGACAATCATCTTAAAGAGTTTTGAGAAGAATTATATCTTAAGACTCCTAGGGTGTAACCTGTTTCCTTTAAAGAGTCATGCTTTTTCCGTATTGAATTAAAAAATGGTTTTAGGATTCAAAGATTTTTTTTTTTATTTTTATCATTTTGCACACGCATCGAAGGGAATGCAAAAGTTTGTTTTAAACAATGCAACAATTTTGTTTTTTTTTTAAATATCTTACAAAAACTAATTCCCTTGCATCTCTTAAATTGGATATGGGAGAGTTTCTCACATTTGGTGCGTTTACACCCATTCTATTTTTATTCATTCCACGGGGCCTACAGTTGAAAGACGATTCCCGACGTCACAGTTAAAGAAGCATTTACCAGACTATTAATCGAAATGTTTGCCAGATACGTCATGCTGACTGCCACTCAAATAATGATGGGTGATAACGATAGTCGAGTGTACTAACCATACCGCCGTGGTCGGTCACTAAATATGTATATTAACGTGTTTTAAAACGCTACCTAGACTGCCCTGTGGAATTCACCTGTTTTATTATTATTTTATTTTATTATTTATTATTTTATTATTCATTTACTATATTAACATAATATAATATATATAATTTGTCCCACCTGGGGGCTTTAGTAGGCGTGCTCGCGCCCGTTTTTATAAATAAATAATAATTAAGATAAAATACCTATAGAGTGAAAAACATAAATTGGTGATTCATTACAAATAATATAAGACAATTATATTGTCATATTCAATTCGTCAGCACGATCATGCAAGGACAATAGATTTTTAAAACTGCTTCTCAAAAATTAATGAACATCATGAGTTAAAGCGCAACTACCAGCAGAAAAAGGTTCCCGGAGGACCTAAGATAGAAGTGCGTAAATATTTCATAATTATTAAAATTGTTATAGTAAATGGTGCATATTTCGTTGCCTATCCGATATTTCGTTTTAATGGTTTGTACTGACTAACTTCAGATGGTGAGGTCGATTGTTCGAAACTCTAAAGATCTGATGATCTTATGGGGGTGGGAGTAAAATAGTTCTTCATTTTCCGCACTTTCCCCCTTGAACGTAGCAGTAAAATTCTGCTTTAAATAGTTGTTGAAATCGTTTTACTCAAATGGCATCCACATATGAAAAAAACCTTTTGAATATGTGTACGAATATATTGATGTCATGTAGAAACTGGCATCAAAATTGAAGCACATTTTTGCAAAAATTTATATCAGGCAATAAATAACTCCAAAGCCGAGAGAGGGGGCGTATAAACAACCACGAATTTGTAATTATAATGACCAGAACTGTGATGTCATTTCACTTATTTTAACTTTTACGACCTCATTACCATTCAAGTTCTGATACTCTACAATGGGAATTGTGACCATAACGTTAGACAGTGGAAGAATTGATGGATGAACTAATAATTAGACGAAATTAAAACTTAAAAAACATGCGGTCTCAAATGTGGTTACATCGCAAATCAAGGTTGGCTGCCAGAATCATCAGAACTTCCAGATGGTAGTAAGAAGACAATACGGAGAGCAATGAAGTCATAATCGGCTATGCAGCATCCACACGTAAATAAATTAGCATTTTGTGTCAAGTCTGTGGATTAGATAACACAGCTGCTGTCTGCTTTTTATACATACTCGTATGATGTCAATAACAGACGCTAATTTGACTGAATTAATCATTAGCTTCTAACCTTGGTAAAGATCTTGTTCGTCTTTAACGAGTTTGTTTGTTCGAGTCGACAACAAGTTTAATGTTAATGTGAAGCATTCAAAATCTGTTATACTCGTAAACTTTTGGCAACAAATCATTTCTGTTTCTACAAAAAAGTGAAAATAATTTTGAAAAGAAGTCGTACGAAAAGCAGCGAAATTTATTCGATTAATCTCTTAACAAATTGATAACACAAAAACTTAATGTTGTTGATTCCCGTTAGTTTAGCTTAACCAGCCAAAGATTTCAAAGAGCCGGGGCTCAATTTTCGGTTCTTGAGCATATAGCGGGATTTGTAACCATCTTTGTCGGCGGTGTACATGGTAATGGTTTCAGTGTCAGTCTTTTCATCGTACACGGAGTAGGTACCCATGACAACCAATTCCTCTTCGGGCGTACCAGGATTCATGATCATACCGATTTCCTCACGTTTGCTGCCGTTTGGTTCCTCCAAGCTGTTTGGGAAGACAAAGATTTAAGTAAAGACGTGACAAAGAGACCGATAAATAACAATTTACTTGAAGCGGTAGCCTTCTTGGCTGGGTGCAAAACTGTAAAACTCCTGCATAATCGTGGGGAAGATGTAATCCAATAAACCAGCAGAAGTGGAGACGGAAAGAGCAGCCACTATAGCGGCAACAAGCAGCTGTAATTAAAACAAAAGCAAAAAAAATCGAATGTAGCTTTGATTTGTTTGAATAAATAATATGTGATATTTAAAATATACTATTTTGTTTAGCTAAAACTTTAAGAGCCAACAGCTATTTTGTTGGGGCGATATGTATGAACAAAATTTGGATATCCCGAATTCAGCGATCTCAATCCAACACTGGAAAAATTATGTAGTTATTTTATTACTCCGTTTGTAAAAGCTACAAATTATCGTATGAGACCCCATAGGGTATATATATATGTTCCTGGTCGTAGTAACAACTAATGTCGATATAGGTGACTTCTATTGTACTTTCAACAGACAAGCAGAGGAAAGGGCGGCAGCAAAATGCGGTTGCTGGAAGCACACTAGAGGTCGCTCTGATCGATCTTGAAGTCTGAAAGTTTTCACAGTTTTATCTCATATTTATAGGTAGATAAAGTTCGAATCTTCGCAAAATCGGCAGAAAAAAATTTAAATCTGTCTATATTTTTTCAACAATTATACTATTTATACCTTAACATGCAACAGAGTAATATACTCGTACGATTGCAAAGCAACACACTGTGGCTTGTATGCAACAACAAATTCCTTGCATCGCGTGAATGAGATATTGGTCAGCCATAACACATTTCATTTTTAGACTCACTCAATGGGACTTACTGTTTACCTATGATTCCGAACATTAAAGTTTGAGAAGCATTTACTAGCCTACTAGATTACGTGAAGTATTCGTCCGATATACCGCCGCTCAAATAATGATAGATGGCTGCATCGGGGATTTAGTCCGTGACTATACAAACGAAAGTTATGTGTAGTGACCATTGTGCAACGGAGGTATTGTATAGATGCTGAAAAGAAACATCTTGACTCATATAGGTTTTTGAGAGACCGTCGTCCTAAATGTGAGCGTGGGTATTGAAAAATAGTAAAAACAGTCACTTTCACTGCAATGTACCTTCTAATACGCCTGCTTAACTGCCGATAAGTTGGCACGTCACTTGCTACACTGTAAATACCAAGTGCTACAAGTGGTCAAAACCGGTGCTAAACTTTGTCATATGAAGATTAAAATCTATACGAGTACATATATGATGATAATTAAGGGAACTATTGTAATTTATACACATTTGTTAGTGACCAACCTCTTTTGTGGGCAAGGTCATTGGAAATCGAAGTTTTTTTTTATTGGTAAGATAAGAAAAGCTTCTTATGGAGTATATAATAACTAGAATTACCGTTTCCCTCTTTCATTTGTAAAAAAAAGACAGCAATTCTAACTGTTACGTACTTTCCATTATGGGCAGACTGCCCAAGGAGACTGGACAAGTCTATTAAAAAAGGAAATATTGCTGTGTCATATTACTAGATATGTTTGAAACCTATCTAGCGAAGCAGCACTTTTGGGTCATTTAAGAGGTTTAATTACAGGCGATAATGGAATAATTTCTGTTCATTAAATAATATCATCTTCTTATAGTCGATTTCCCAATATTGAGTCCACACAAAACTTGGTCCACAAACTAGAGAATGATAGCGAATGTAGTAAAGGGTTAACAAGTCATTTTTATATGAACATCAGGAGAGGTAGCAGAGCAGCGTTGAGGCTGCAAGTCGGTGTATACAAGACGAAAATCAAATCAAATACTAAGTTATGTAAACATATTTGGGCTTATGGACACCAATAGTGGTGCAACGCGGTGGCAATTATATCGATATCATACAGAAAATTCGGTAGAAAATGCACGGAGAGGATATACGCAGAAATGTGTCTTCGTCCACGAATAGCGTACTTCTTTGCGTTACAATTATCATTCAAAACACTGACCGACAAAAAACAGAAACAGAAAATCCTTTGTGTCCTTCGGATGGATCATGGATGGGAGAGCTTTTTATATTCAATAAGTTTGAAGTTAGTGAAAGTGTTAACTAAACCATGAAAGTGTTCACTAACGGTATTCCAAAGAACGAATCGCGGAACGTACATGTTATTGGAATTCTGTCGGGTCGTACATACAAGACCAGAGTATCGAGTACTTTCTTTGATTTTGATATTCCTCTTTACGGGCAGCAAGCAGCATTAACTTTACAATCTTTTAGTGGGTGATTTGTGGATGTGGCACTTTCGTTATAATCCTTCTTGTATTTTTTTCGTTAGGATTCTTCTTATTTTTTAATTGTTTCTAGGGTGGCATTTTCTCTCTCTTATTTTCTCTCTTTAAATTTTTCTATTTTCTTCTCAGCAGTGTTGCAGATAAAAACTTTGGAAAGTGGTAAAACCACTTCGAGATTAAATTTTCGCGTCTTAAAATATTTTTTTTGCGTTTCATGGGATTGAAGTCAGAATTTGTTAATTATCTATACGTATTTATATCATACATATATTATACATATTCGGTAAAACACCTTTTTGCATGTTCGACTCAAGGGACCAATTTTGTAAAATTTTTGCCTTATTCTACTTGTTCAGAGAAAACCTAATATTGCAGTTTTTTTTTTGTGGGGTATTTCAATAACGAATACTCATTTTCATATTCCTTTTTGTTTTTTTGGATTACCAGAATTACGCCTGGAGGTCTTTCTATTGTTTTATGAAGATCAATCATGTTAGCATCCAACATGTGAGGAATTTTAAAGAAAAAGTTTCTTACTGTACGCAAGTCTTGGTGCATTGACTACTGGAAACAAACTTTTCCTAGAACAGACGAACGTTAATTTGGCTGGGGTGCACCATACAATAGCTGTAGGGAAAGGAAATTTATTCGTTTCAGATATTTGATATTTTTGTAGTATTACAAAAATTACATTTACAGGAGTAGCTTTTCAAATAAACAATGTTTTGTGGCATTGGGTAATATATTTTGATTGTGTTAAACGTAATTATACTTTGACTTTTGACTAAGTCTGTTTCATGACTTTCTAAGTCTATTGAGCGATGTAAGTCTGCTTGGCCGGTAGACACGATAACTGCCTTTAATCTTTATGAAGTTGACTAAAACTCAGCTTAGCTTAATATTTTGTTAGATCGCAGCCAGATATTGTAAATGGACTGTGTCGGCCTACCCATTCTGTTACTCTTCGTACAAATGATCGATCTTCCGAAATTCAATTTGTTCCCTGTAACTCTTCATTCGTAGGTCGCTGCAACTAAAATCCATCGCATTGGTTTTTAATACTCGTATTTGGAAGAATTTGATAAAATCAACTGATAACCCGCTCCCTCATGTTGATTCGCATACAAAAGATCGATAAACGTGAAGCTTATGAATTTCAGAACGAAAACGGAGCGCAATGTTGTAACCCTTCAGGTATTTCCCGTACAAATTTTCGAATTCTTTGTAAAACTTGGGAAGAATTGATCACGTAATCACGTCTCTTGTGCTGCCACTTGCTTGGGAAGTGGCTAATTTAATCCATTTATTCTTATGTACACATTTTTCAAGCAGTTGTACTGAATTCTGTCAAATTAAACACGCAGCATGCATTCGATGACTTAAGTTAAAATAATTGGAATTGGATGCATTGCCAGGACCCTTCTGTTATCTTCCATAAAAATCGTAATGCCTAATTTGGAAAAGTTTTAAAAATTGATGTCCACACAAGTAATATAGATCGTAGGTTCCTAGATTTATATCACTCATTTACTAAATTTTGCGAATGAAAATTAACTGCATGGCCACTTCTCTTAGGGTCCACACAAATTAAACAAAAAATCAATTTCTGAACTGAGTATTTTAGAATGTTCTTTTATTTTGTTGTAATTCAAAGTATTTTTCTTTTTTTTGGTAAAAACATTGCGGTTAGCCGCGAATCTTCTGACACCCCTTACACTTTGACTCCAAATCGAAAGGATGTTGTTGGGTTAAGGTGCAGGTAAGTCAGTTCACCCGATCGAAATTTCTGTACTGGTTTTTGTACGGACGTTGTACTTTGAGTCTTATCTCATAACAGTGATTACTAATGCTTTTTCATATATTAATTTCACATGACAACTAGTATTCGATAATGTTTCATCGAAGAAATTAATGGTAGGTGGGCAAACTTGATCTTGAATCTCCGTGTGTTTTACGGATGTAATCTCCACTAAAATTTGTGTATTTTGCACTATGAACTCGTTTGTCCATTAATATCTTGCCTTTTGGTATTTAATTAACAAAGGAATATGAATATGAGACTTGTAAGTAAATTCATTGCTGCGCTAATAACTATATAAATTAAGTTAATTTCTGAATACAAAAAATAACAAATATCTGTTTACACATTTAAAAGCACGAGTATAACGGATGGCTGAAATTTATTACGTAGTATCCGTCATTTCCGTATATAAATTGACACTTTCACAGCTTTTCAAACATTCAAAGTTGAGTTTAAAACTTTATTGTTTGCTCTTTTTCAGATTAACATTTTTTTTTAGTAAATTCTTCCTCGAATGGCAACTCACCAATTTTGAAGATGCCATTTTTCGTTTTCTATTTCTTCTTTTTTTTGTTAACGGACGTGTCTAAGATTCAAAATCACAACTAAGACTGAAACGTAAGAACTGCTCGTACTCAACACAACACATTGGTTTTGGAGCTGTCAGAAAACGCCAAAGATCCGAGACGTGAAACAAGCTTGGCTAGATTCATAGTTTTACAACTACAATTAGCAACCTGTTGTTTGATTATTTTTCTTTCATAATCTTTAGTTAATATCTTTAATTAAGCGCCGAAAAAAACCGCAAAATCCAAAACAAAACAGGTATAAAAAGCACCTAAGCCATCATCAAGAAATTTGAATGCTGAGCTCTTGAATTTTTTTGTTGGTTCGTCGTTGACTTCTATTGTTTTTATTTTTTTGATTGATTTTTCTTCTGAAAATCCCAATACAAAGATATCCGCGAAGAAGAAATCCCTGAAGTCAACGAAAATAGCTGAAGTAATAACGTAGAAATGCGAATTCTATAATAATCATCAGCCACGAAGTGATATTTTAAGATAGTCACAGCGTGATGTGATTTTTTTTTGCACAATTTAAAATCAAATGCTCAAAATTATGATAACTGATTTGTTTATGTTTAGTTCAGTCTGGATAATAGAACTTTGTTTCTATGTTCATTCAAGCTCAAGACAAGTTTAAAAAATATTATATTGCAGAAAAATTAGATTACAACATTTGATATTTGATATGCATTCAAAAATATTCTACAACTGAGGGAAGGAATTTTATATCAGATTGACGCCATTTAGATTACGCATTTTGCATGAATTATTTTCAGAAAAACGAATAATAATTTTATGTGACCCAGGGTTTCTACATCAGACGTCATCAATGACATTCATTTGCCGTAAATGATTCAAGTGAAAGAAAGAACGGTTATAGAACAGAACTCTATTCCCTATGACGATGGACATAGAACTGAACTATGTTTCCTATGAAAAATACGTACATTCTGTCAAAAAATATCGGGAATTGGTCAAAAACAAAAAATATTTATTATGTATTCAAATTTATTGTATTACCTTCAAAGTAAGCCTCTTCCGAAATAAAATACTTTTGCCAACGAATAACCCAATCATAAAAACCTTAAACATAGTCTTGCTAGAAAAGACTTCAATTCTTAAAGTGGTACTTTGAAATTTTAGGAGGAAAAAATGAAAGCTGGAGCCACACCAGGTGAATGAGGTTTCGGCCAAAAATTCGTTACTAATGATAGATAGCCTTTCTTTGCGCAAATGCGAAATTCTATTTGCAATACAAACATTTACGGCAATTTTTTTTTCCACGTGCTTTGTCATGTAAGTTTTTTCCACACATTGTGATACAAACAAAGTAAACAAAAATAAAAACAAAAAACTGTGAAGATAAAATTATTTAAAAATTTAAGTCAAACTTATTTCGGAATTAAAACAAGCGAAATTGCAGTTGTATAATATAAAAATGTTTTACAAGGAGGACTTTTAAAGATATTGTGGGGTTTGTTAGAGGTGTTGAACTTTAAAAATTAATACCTCCATCTGGAACAATGAAGGTGTATAACAATTGATACGGTGTATATCATTCCAAGAAGGAAGGGTTTAAAATAGCAAGTATCTTTTGACCAAGTGTGTATCGTGACTTTTATCGTCGATTGAGCGATTTCGGTCAGTCTGGCTGACTGGTAGACACGATAACTACCGTAAATCTTAATGAAACTTTTTAAAACTTGACACATACTTTGCAGATCGTAGTCGGGTATTGTAAATGGATCCGCGTCTTTTTATGCTTGCCATAAAAATTGGACGATTTTTCGAAATTTCGAAAAACCATTCTCCTTCTCTTTCTTCCCATACAAATGAATCTTTTAATCCATATATTCTTAGGTTCTTATCTTTTATTCGGTTGCCCTAAATTCAGTTAGATTAAGTAAAACATTTGCTAAAGTAGAGCCTGAGAAGTCGTCAAGTCCTTTCGGGTGCATCCGCTACATATTATCCAATTCTTCGAAATTTAAGCTTTCCTCTTTAATTTCTGATCATTAGGCTGTAGCTTCATATATTGGAAGTGTATGTGCTGAATTCAGCCAAGTTTGGCATATATCATGTGTTTGACAAACTTTATTTTGAGAACAAAAGTGGGGTTCATTTCCGACAATGGCCGGCATTTCTTTTATACAAATTGACGGATTTATCGAATTTAATTTTTTCCCTGTATTTTCTAATTCGCAGACGGCAGTAACTTTTTTGCGAATTTTATCTAATCCCATACAAATTATCTAATTAGACCATTATGTACCTAGACTCTTTTATAGTGGATTAATTCGGAACATTTACCACCCTGGCAGCCCGCACTGTCTCAACGCTGAAAGCCGCTGGGTGAACATATATGCTAGTTCACTTAATTAAAATTTCTTCAATACAAAATTTCTTCTTTAAAAAAAATTGCTACACAATACAAAAAAAAAAAAAAAATTAGTTGTCAACACAATCCAAACGATCCATTTTTTTTAAATGTTTGTATTTATTTATTTTTTCACTTACGCAGCAAATCCTAATATAAAACAGATTGTATTCAGTAGGTATCTCATCCACCATCTATGATATTAAAAGTAAACGAAAAAAAATAATGCTATGTCCACAATTTAAGAATAACAGAAAAAGTCAACTTATTCACAATATTTCTTTTGATATTTGAAAAAAAGAAAAATGTAATGATCAACAATTGAAAGGTTTTTATGCAGCAATTTGAATATTTGTATAGAATTGAACCCGTTGATTCTGATTGCGATCAGAAAGTCAGGACTAAAAGTTCGAATGGATCTAAGCTTATATAACCACCAGCTGGTGATTGCCAAGGCCCTTTTGATATTCCTGATACAATTGATCGACCTAATCATTAAATTTTGAGCTTCATATCTTTCAAGTAGTTTTCCTGTACTCAGTAAAATATGGCACACATCATTCGTTTGATACACTAAGTTTTGGGAGTAGAAAAGGATGGTATTGACACACCCCTTCTGGTATTTACTATACCGATAAACCAATTTATCGAAATATGATATTTCCTCTGTAATCCCTAATTCATGGAGTCCAGTAACTCAATTTTTTGTCAATTTCATTACTTAGCAGTGTTAGTAAAATATTAAAAAATCACCAGTTCTGATGCATATCCCACAAATTACCTAAATTCATCCATATATACCTAGATTCTTATCTTTCATACAATAGTACTAAATTCAATATAACTTAGCAAGCATCTGGCTTTTGTTAGACTTAGTTCTGCGAATAAAAATGGAGCCTTAGTTTACATTACCTACAAATTAGGCGGCTTAGTAAAAACCAATGATTTCTCTATAATTTCTAACCGGAAGACAGTAAGTTATCATATGTTCTGTACATTTTGATTATCTTATTGAGAACATATGTCGACCAGAACCCATTTTTTATGACTTATATGTAAGTTCCAAATGTGTTCTCGAAGTGACTAGACATATTTGCGGATCGTTAGCTAGTTTTTTCTAGTGAGTTTTGTGTTTTTTAACTGCAATGCACAAATAGATAGTATCTAGTATCTAGTACCTAGTACCCAGTACATAGTACCTAGTACCTTATACCTAGTACCTAGTACCTAGTACCCAGTACATAGTACCTAGTACCTAGTACCTATTACCTAGTACCTAGTACCTATTACCTGTTACCTATTATCTATTACCTATTACCTATTACCGTTTACCTATTTTCTTTTACCTATTACCTGTTACATATTACCTATTACCAATTACCTATTACCTATTACCTATTATCTATTACCTGTTACCTATTACCTATTACGCATTACCTATTACCTATTACCTATTACGCATTACGCATTACCTATTACCTATTACATTACATTAAACAAACAAACTGAAATAAAAATAAAAACAACAACAATGACAACAAGTGAAAGAGGTGCTAGGCCAAAAACTGCAACAGCACCAAGTCAATCTTGTGAAAAGGTATTAACCGGTATGAATCGTTACATAACGATTACTAAACGTAAGTCTAGCCCTCGGTCGACTAAATTTGAGTCAAATCCCAAACAGCCTAAACATTTTTTGTGGAACTCAAAATCGGTTCGCATTACTAGAAAATGCTGAAAACGCAGGAACAACAGCTGTGTCCGTAAACAAATCCAAACACAACAAGCTGGTACAGATAGTTGGTAAAGACAATTTTTGCGTTACATCATTGAAAAAAGGTAAAGTCTTAGAAACTAAAATCCAAGTAAAAAGTGCCAAAGGTTTAGTGGTTGTCATCAAGGCATTGATAGTTCGGTGCCAGTGACGGAGTTACAAGGCTCCCTGGAGAAAGATGGCTATGAAGTGAAGTCAATTCATAACATTTTAAATAAATTTTCCAAATCTGTCTTCACAAGCACAAAAACAGAACAATGATGAAACAGACGCAAACCAGCCACAATTGTCATATGCGCAAACCTTAAAAAATGTCCAGCTGGGCCTGAAAATATTAGCAGTTTAAATAACACTGAAAAACCAAATTCAACCTTTTCCGGTCGACACGAAAATAGTGAAAGCTCCATCGACAAGTTAATACAAACTATGGACCGATTCATGGCTAATATGCAGAGTATGTTGCAACAAATGTTGCAAAATCAAAGCATGCTAATGCAGATATTACTAAACAATAAAAAATGAGCCAGTTGCAAATATGTTTCTGGAATGCTAACGGCTTAAGCCAACATAAAAACGAAGTTCAACAATATCTGTACGCACATCAAATAGATGTTTCGCTTGTTTCTGAAACCCATTTTTCGAACAAAAATTGTTTTCGAATAAATGGGTATCACGCCTATGACACAAAAGACACAAGTGGCAGAGCCTGAGAAGACTCAGCAATTCTTGTACACAAAGATCTCAATCATTTTCTAATGACAGAGTATAAAACGGACCATATTCAGGCCACAACCATCAACGTCCTCACTATGGGGGTAGTTATGTCAGCAGTGTACTGCCCGCCAAGGTACTCCATCAATAAGGAACAGTTTAACAAATATTTTCAAACGTTAGGTTCCAAATTTTTAGCAGCTGGAGACTTCAACGCAAAATACACGTTCTGGGGTTCTCGTCTCATCACACCAAAAGACAGACAACTACTTGATGTTGTACTATCCAATAAATGGGATGCACTATTCGCAGGGCACCTTACTTACTGGCCCACAGATTTAAACAAAATTCCCGACGTCATTGACTTCTCGGTTCTAAAAAACATGAAACGTGAATATATAAAATTAACTCCCTCTCTGGACCTTTCTTCGGACCATTTTCCAACATTTTTAACATTATCCAATAGCCAGCGAAACTTGGAATAACATGATTTTTACTTTCCAAATAAAAAAAACAAAATGGCTAAAATACAAAATGTGTATAAGCACACACCTGCCGCAAAATATTACACTATAAACCGAAGATGAAATTGATTTGGCTGTAAATCATCTAACAACTATACTGACAGATGCAGCCAGATTATCAACGCCCATGGCACCATTGCGGGTAAAAAGACCTAGTATGGTAGCAAGAAATATTCAATTTCTATTTCTATTAATTCAATTTCTATGTCAGAAAATGTTGCGGGAGGCCCTCCAAAAAGAAAAAGAGTTAAGTCTGAGTAACTTTTTACAGAACTTAGATGCCATCGAGAAGACAGACTACAGTTTGTGGAAGGCTGACCGAAAAACCAAATGTCCCACTTTTTATGAGGCTCCTATTCGCTTACAAAATGGAGAATGTGCAAAAAACTCCAGCGAAAAAGTTGAAGAGTTTGCTAGCCACTTAAAAAAAGTTTTCGTACCAAACCAAACTGACTCTAGTATAACGCCAACTGTTGTCCATGAACTCGTTTTAGACCCAATAACAATTCATTTTGCCTTCGCTTATAGTAGTTATCAGTGATCTGACCCCAAAAAAGGCTCCCGGTTGTGACAAAATCACCAACACTATGCTAATCAACCTTCCAAATTCGGCACTGAGAACTATTACGTTTGTTTTTAATTCTATGCTAAGGACTGGTTACTTTCCATCATCATGGAAGAAATCTGAAATAGTTATGATCCCCAAGTCCGGCAAAGATGTTACGCAGGTATCATCGTATCGTCCGACCTGCTTATTGCCCGTTCTGTCAAAAGTATTTGAAAGATTACAAACCATCAATTTTGGTTTAGAAAACAACACAGCACCACCGAACAAGTTCATAGAATCACAAATGCAATTCGCGAAACTTTTGAAAGTAAGCAATATTGCTCTGCACTATTTATCGACATATCGCAAGCGTTCGACAAAGTCTGGCACAATGGACTAATATATAAAATTTCAACACTACTTCCCACTAACGTACACAAATTGCTCAAGTCATATTTAAAAAATAGGTCTTTTGTAGTGAGATCAAAAAGTACTTACTCCTCAATGAAACGAATTACAGCCGGTGCCCCACAGGGGAGTATATTCGAACCATTTCTTTCCTTATTGTACACTGCTGACCTGCCTACAAGCCCGTTCACACACACATCCACTTTTGCGGATGATACAGCGTTTTTAAGTGTACATAAAGAGCCAGAAGTAGCATCACAACAACTTCAATCCCACGTTATTGATGTGGAAAATTGGCTGCATAAGTGGAAAATAAATGTTAATGCTGCAAATGTTAATGAGCGTTCACATAACCTTTACGCTAAGACAGAAAAATTGTCCACCCATTACAATAAATGGAACAACAATCCCAGAGCAGAGCCAAGTAAGGTACTTGGGAATTCATATTGACCGACGTCCCACGTGGGTTCACCATATTGCAGCTAAAGTCACACAGTTAAAAATTATAACCATTCAGCTTAACTGGCTCATTGGGCCACACACCTCGTTAGACTTAGAACTGAAAGTACTTTTATATAAAGCAGTTTTGAAACCAATATGGTCGTATGGTATCCAGCTATAGGGGTCCGCCTCTGCATCCAATATTGAAAAGTTACAAAGAAGACAGTCAAAAGTTTTAAGAATGATCACATGCGCTCTTTGGTATATAAGAAATAATAACATCTACAAAGACCTCAACATTCCCACCATCCGAGAAGAGATAAGAAAATCATGTATAAACTACATTGATAAAATTACTGATCATCCCAATCCATATGCGAGAGACCTGATTTTGTTTGAGGGTCATAAGCATCTGAAAAGATTACAAACTCTAGATTTGGCTATATGAGTGTTTTTCGAACTAAAAGCTGAGTATTGCAGTGGCAGTACCAACATTAATATTCTTAGTTTACGATTTAAATACTTACCGTTTCACCATTCACCACTGTCGACATTTCAAGTGTTTTTGAGCACTTAATTCTATTTTTTACACAAAATTGGATCCAACTTCTTTGATCCATTTTTTTCGATAGCAGAAAATCGCCGAACACTCAAAACACTTATTTATGTCTCTCACAAACAGACTAAACATGCTATATGGATAAAACCGTCAACATATCTTCGAGATGAGTGTACCAACATAAAAAAAAATAATAATCGAAAGTCGAATGTACGTAGCCCTCGAAATTTGAAAATTCACCTCATTTTTTCACCTTATTTCAATTTCATTAAAACGATTTGAGTGAAAATTGTGATTCATAGGCTGAAAACCCCGAGCTTGAGAGTTATATTTGTATGACAGTTGTTATTATCGATTATGTCACTTTCACTACATTTAAACAGTTTAAGTTACCAATTGTGGCTGCTGTGTTCGATGGAATAAAGGTTGGTATAAAGCTTGGATCAATAAACGATTACAAATGTAAACAATTTGCGGTTAACTTATTACGTTCGCTGATTTAATTAATACCTGAAATTTTGAATACATTCGGTTGCAAATTGGGCCTTCTTAGTCTCTACATTTGTATGAGAACTATATCAAAACATAAATATTTGTTTTAGTCAAAAATAACTTTTTTTTTTAAATCTGATTGCTATATGATATCTTCTTGTGTTTTCGGTATACGAGTCCAAAAAATTAGTTCGTCACGTAGTCTGCTATAGTGCCGACTCCATAGAATCTGACTCCAGTTTGTTAAAGTCGGAGACTGGAATGTTTGATTTGAGCAGAAGCCGCGAATGGAATCGAAGTTTGGAGCACAGACATTTGGATGAAACCATAGTCTTTCGAGAAAGAAAATTTCAGTCACTTTTTATGATGTTAGGTTGAGAACGATTTACCATATTAGTTTTATAATTACTTATTTAGATGGCGAGTAAAATGAACATTTTTATTTATTTTGCCAAATACCTGGTCGCTCCGAAGAAGTTTAGGTCGCCCTCTTCTACATCGTGCTTCGATTTCATTGTCGAGCCAGAAGCGTTTTGTTTCATCCGCATTACATGAACCAATCAAAGTAGTCAATGTATTTTAATTCGCTTGACCAATTCGACGTCAGTATACTGTTTATATAACTCATAATTCATACGACGCTGACACTTCGCAGTGTTTTTCTTTCGAAGCCTTGCAAAACTGATTCATTCGTTTGGGTAATAACGTAGGATTCTGCCCCATACATCAAGACAGATAGGATGAGCGTTTAATCACTTGTTAAGTCCTATTATGGATGAAGGTGAGTGGAGGAATTTCTAAGTTGGTAACTAAAACCCCTTACAGAATTTTCCTAGCATTCCATGACTGAGAAGACGTCTAGTTGAGAGACCTAATTGACATGTTAACTGTAATATCTTTCTTTCTTTGGCAAATGTGAAATCTGCTACTGAAGCTCAACTCATACCAGCCTAGTAGTCATTGGAAGTCCCAAAACTAGAATCTGAAAAAAAAAATGCATACAAACACGAAAGGAAGAGAAGAAACGGCCACTCCTCAAATATTTGCGGCCCCTCCAAACATCATAAGACCGTGATTTAAGGATATGCTCCATGAATGTACGCACTCTTTACCAAGAAGGTGCCTGTATCCGATTTGGTGGATTTTTTTATTAATATAAATCTGACATCATCGAAATCCAAAAATAGAGATAAACAGGACAAGGATCTACTCTTCAGAAAAATTGTGATATCGACAGGTGTGAATTCAGATGTGGATTTTTTGTGGGCAAGGGACTTAGACGCTTTGTTTAGGGGTTTAGACCGATAAGTGATCGCATAGCTACTACCCGCATTAAGGTGAAATATTTTCTAACCACGGCATTAAAATTGTTCCGGGAGAAGGAAAAATTCGGACTAATTTCTTTCGCTGTAGCGCAAAATACGATAGTAAGAAGAATCACACTCCCCCATAAAACTTGACCATCTCCTGATCATAACATGAGAAACCAGATTTATCACCTGATAGTAGATGGAAGGCATGTTTCTAGTGTCAAAGACGTGCGAGTGATCCGTAGTGATAATAAAGTCTCGAATCACCATTTAATTAAAACCAAGATACATAAGAGGTTGAGCAAAGCGAAAAATGTACGAATCTAGGCGACAAAAAAACTGGACATCGCTAATCTGCATACCCCAGAAAAAGTCACAACCGTACTTGGGTATGAAAAATTGCACTCAAACAGCCCCTGTTATGATAAAAAATGTCGCATAGCGTCTTTGCTATAATTAGCAAAGAAGAGAGACAAATAACTTTTTAGGCAAAAGAAACGGTTAGGGAAAGAATGGGGGAGTAAAGATATATACAGGGTTAGTGATATAGGTAGTAGTAATTGAAACCTTCCAATTCTATCAAAAGATCAGAAACAGAGCATTTGGAACAGGATTCCTCTCCTGTAAGAACAGCTGTTAATAGCTGTATGAGGCCAATTTGGTGTTCCTCATTTTTCTTGTAGAATGATATTGACAATGTCTACGAAAATCTTTGTGAGCCATTTTACACCAAACGAGGATTTAGGTAGGGCGCCAGCCTATTGCGCAATCTCTTGAACGTATTATTGGAGAAGATTATGAGGAATGTTGTAGCTAATAGGGCTGGTGCCATCTACAACAAAAGTCATATGCTACTTGCGTACGCTACGTGTTACAATAAGTAGCCTTAAGCATTGAAAGGAAATCAGCAAAACTGGGTCCAGATTTAAACAAGAACAAAACCAGCTTATTTTCGGACGCTATATGGATACTGATACGTCTGTCAGAAATCAAAATCCGATGTCACGCTACCATGGAGCTGTAGTATACTCTGCGGTTTTTGAACCCATAACATTTTCTGGATGGCGTGTTTTCATAATAAAATTGTTTAACATGAGAGGTTTATTAGGCCAACACATCCGTTTCCAGAGTTGCAAACTAACTGAAAGAAAAACATGAAGAATGGATGCTGTGGTATAAGGACGAGATGGAAACGGCATAACGTTTAAGTTGAGGAAACTGTTGTGGAAAGAATGGAAGAGAGTGAATAAGGAAAATGTTGAACAAAAATATAACTTGTTTGAGAAACACTTTGCAAAAAATAAAATGGAAAATGTAAATTGTAATTCTACAATTGTTTTACGTTTGAAAAAAAAAAACATATTTTCACTCCAATTTTCCTTGTTAATAAAGCAGCACATAATTTATTCTAATAAAATTCACACCACTGCTTATTACTAACCCAAAAGGATCTGTATAGTTTACAATAGGTTATGGACCTTTGTCCCTTGGTGATTAAGAATTAATTATTGTGGTTTGAATACGTTATAAAATGGAAGGCGTAAAATCGTGTATCAAGAAGCTGAAAGGAGAAAATTACCAAATTTGGAAGTATAAGTTGGAGCTTTTGTTAATAAAAGAGGACTTGTGGGATATAGTCTGCAAGGACAAGCCGGACACTCAAAATGCATCTTGGATTTTTGGACTTTTGGTAGAAGATTTTCAATTAGTACATCTACGCAACTTAAACACTTCACGTGAGTATTGGGAAACCTTAAGAAAAGTCAATGAAAAATCAAATAAAGCCATGCTGTTGAAGGAATTATGTCGTATGCAGTTGAGGAATGGACAAGATATGGAAACACACATATCAGAAATGCTTGAAACCGCCAACAGACTTAGTGGATTGGGCGAAAGTCTGGCAGATCATCTGGAAGTGGCATTCAATTTGGGAAGTTTGCCGGACGAATACAATTCAATAATCGGAAGAAGACTTAACTTTAGATCCTGTTAAGGAGAAATTGATACAGGAGCATAAAAGAAGGCAAGAAGGAAATCTGGAAACAACTTCATCGAATTTTGCTTTGAAGTCCCAAAATACAATGAAGAAATGTTATGGATGTTGTAAGATTGGGCACATTAAACGTGATTGTCGTTATAAAAACCACACCGGAAACAAACCAAATACGTTTAAAGCCAAGAAAACTTCTGAATCAAATAAAGAATATTGTTTAAATTCTGGTAAGAAACTGCGCCGAGATGAGTGGTACATAGATTCTGGCGCCAGTTGTCACATGAGCAGCAATTCGGACTTTTTTACTTCAGTGAATAGTGATGTACGTGGCGACATTTATTTAGCAAATGGAAAATGCGTATATGCTAAAGGGTGTGGAGAAGGTATAAATTTCAGTAATGGTTTGAAATTGTTCGTCAAAAACATTTTATTGTTCCGGAATTGGATAGAAATTTATTATCAGTCGCAAAAATGATACAAAATAGATTAAATATATTATTCAAAGGATGGAAATGCGAGATTTTAAAGACAATCAACTATTGGGTACAACTGTGTTAGTCAAACAATTTGTATGTTCTTCAACAAGAACAACAAGCCAATACAGCAAAAACATTCGAAGTTCAATGTATCCACACATTCCACTGCAGATTTGGTCACCGAGAAATAAAATCTATTAAGTTTACAATAGACAACAGTTTGATTTCAAATGTGGAGCTGAACAAATGCAATTGTTCCGATTTTTCTGAGACTTGTTTCAAAGGCAAGATGACAAGGCAAGGTTTTCCAAAAGGGTCAGAGAATCGTGCGAAAGAAGTTTTAGACTTGGTTCATGCTGACTTATGCGGGCCCATGCAGGAAGTTACTCCAAGTGGCAATAAATACTTTCTTACAATGATTGATGATCATACCGAGTACTGTGTTGTATATTTCTTGTCAAATAAGGGCCAAGCTTCCGAGAAAATTAAGAAGTATGTAGAATATGCTGAAAATTTATTTCGGAAAAGAATGAAGATTTTAAGAACAGATAGAAGAGGTGAATTTAACAATAAAATGTTGGTTACTTTATTGAAAAACAAGAGTTGTGTGCTAATTCAATCTGAATTAGAATTGAAGTATTGGGCCGAGGCAGTGAACACATCAAACTATTTACAAAATGTAGTCTATTTTTTACAAAATGTCAGTCAAGATTCAGCTGATACTAAAGCTGATCCAGTTATTCGAAGATCTTCAAGAATAAACAAAGGGAAGTTGCCGGCTAGATATGAATGTAGAATCACAACCTATAATGAGGCTGTTAATAGTCATGATAGCGAAAAGTGGATTGTAGATATGAGAGAACAAATACAAGCCATGTACGAAAATAATGTTTGGGATTTGGTAGAATTGCCTAAAGGAAGGAAGTCTGTGGGTTGCAAACGGGTGTACAAAATAAAAAATCTACCTGATGGTTTTAAAAAATACAAAGCTCGTCTTGTATTTTCGTATTTTCACAAAAATATGGTAAAGATTACGATAAAGTGTTCGCCCCTGTGGTGAAGCAATCAACTCTTAGAACACTTCTGGCAGTTGCATCCTATAAAAACACGATTGCAAATCACATTTACATTAAAATTGCATCTTTAAACGGTGAACTTGAGAACGAAGTTTACATAAAACAGCCAGAAGGCTTTGAAAGTTCAAAACGATAATTAGTCTGGAATTTGAATAAAAGTGTATATGGATTAAAACAGTCTGCCAGATGTTGGAATCAGAAACATAACGAAATCTTAATAAGTTTAGAATTCAGAAGGGGTGTTTCTGACAGCTGTCTTTATATCAAAGGAATCAATGACGATATTGTATACTTATTCGTCTGTGTAGATGATATACTTGTCTTGACTAAACGTCAACAACTTATTGAAGATGTTGTAAATGATATTTCGAAATCGTTTAACGTAATTAATCTGGACACTTTGAAATTATACCTCGGAATAGAGGTGGAATTTACAGATGGACAATTTTTCATCCATCAACGGAGTTATATTGACAAAATTTTGGAAAATTAAGGTATGGCTAATTCTAAATCATCTAAAATTCCTTTAGAATATTTAAAATCTTTTTCGTTCCCTGATAGTAATTTGATGTCAAACGATTTACATCGACGTGCTATTGGATCGTTGTTGTATGTGTCAAATAACAAGACCAGATATACCTGTGGCAGTGTCGATTCTTAGTGGAAAAGTTGCGTGACCAACAAATGAAGTCAATAACATTTCAGCCTCCTGAATGAAGTCAAAAGAGTTTTAAGGTATCTAAATGGTACTAAGGACTATAAGCTATGCATTGATGGCAAAGACTTTAAATTAAAGGGATATGCAGATTCCGACTTTGCGGTAGATGTCACAAGCAGAAAATTTACAAGTGAATATGTTTTTCAAATTGGTAATGCAACAATTTTTTATGCAAGTAGAAAACAGAAACAGGTGACATTATCTGGACAGAAGCAGAATTTATTTCATTGGCGGAGGCAGTTCAAGAACTTATATGGTTAAGGATGCTGTTTGCGGATATGAACGTCGACATTACTGATATCACTTTAGTGGAGGACAATCAAAGTTGTTTGAAGTTGTTGGACGTCGAAAAAATTAATCCAAGAACATATCGATGTCAAATATTATTTTGTTCGAGAAATCAAACAATCAAAAGTGGTGAAATTTGAATATTGCCCAACGAAGATATGTTGGCGGATCTCTTGACAAAGCCATTGTGAAATACCAAGTTGACTAAGTTTTGTAAAATGATAGGTCTTCATTAAATATTTTAAAAATTGAGAAAGGGTGTTGAACAAAAATATAACTTGTTTGAGAAACACTTTGCAAAATATAAATCGTAAAATCATTATGCTTATGAGTTTTACGTTTGAGAAAGAAATATTATTTTTTCAGCTCGTTTTTCCTTGTTAATAAAGCTGCACATAATTTATTCTAATAAAAATCACACCACTGCTTATTACTTACCCAAAAGGATCTGCATAGTTACCAATAGCAAATTCTACTAAAAAGTAAGAAGCAGGGGTTATCGTGCAAGTCTCCCATCCTATAATGGTCATAGTCATACATACTGATATTATGGGGAAGAACATTTCTATAAGATAACAGCATAAGTGGAATAGTTTGTTCAGCACCCGGCCTAAAACGAGGCGATAATGTCAGTAGCAAGGCTTAAGAAAAAAGCTATCAGTTCGGCTTTAGACCAGGTAAATTTACAACTGACAAGATGTTTACACTGCACATTTACATAAGGCAAGGAGTGTATGAAACCACGGCCAAGTTTTACATATATTTCTGCAAAGCTTATACATCTTAACTAAATAGCATCGCCTGACATGAAGTTTTCAGTTAAGACCGACAGAAACCTGCGTATCATGCGATCCCTTCAAAACTCATTTGGAGAAATTTACGAGAATAGCTGACTTGTCTGATATCCAATTATGTTATTGGCGTATACAAAAGTGCAAAAGTGGATCAGGTGATCAATAGCGTGGAATGCTGGATTATGGCAGAAGCCAATCCAATCCTGTTGTCGAGAAAAAATGCTCTGTAAAATATATATATATATACTAATTGGGGTTAATGGAGATACAGATATTGTTGTATGCATTAAAAAGAGTATACATCGACGATACCACCGCCAACGGCCAACCAACGATTGTGTAAGGTCGATACAGGGTAGATTGATCGAAATCCTCACACAATTCTCCGCTCACAGTACTTTTCTATCTGAAGCATATAATAAATGCAAGTTTTGGATGATATTGGAGACTTTATTTTTAGATGAAATATGCACCGCTGTGTTCGATACTTTGTTGCCATTTTGAAGATAATTCCATTATGGCTCTCTCATAGAAGCCCTCACCAGAAACCCTGAGGTTAATTTTTCATAAGCAAAATCATCCGTCATGTACAGGAACAGGTGGTAATCATTTGGTGCCGGGTTCGCATTACAAGGGGTTGCCGGCTTTTGACGATTTCCTATCGATGTGTGTGGCCGGATATTGTTCTGGTGGGACATAGTTCGTTTCCTCTTGGCCAAAGTTGTGAGCTTCCTAGCGATTGTTTTTTTCAGACGGTCCAATTGTTGACATTACAATTCTGAGTTAAGAGTTTGGCCGTAAGGGAGTAGCTCAAAAATACTCCGCCAATGCCACCAAACACACAGCATAATCCTCCCGACCGCCAATCCCGGCTGTCCCATTGTTTGCGGCGGCTTAATCAATCACGACTATTTTCGCTTGACATTAAAAAAAAAAAAAAATTTTATTGAATAAGCATAGTAAATTTTCGCAAAGGTATTGTGTTTTGATTTATTGACAGATGAGATTGATGGAAATATAACTTAATTTTTTTTTTCATTTATAAGTTTTCTGGAAAAGTAGCAGGATTACTGGAGTCTAAAAGTTAGCCACATTTGTTACGAAACCAGTAAGGACATTGAGAACAAACTCCTCTTGTAGTGCAAATCTGACTGAAACAACTACTAAGTTAATGTTTGATTATTACTTGAGTTATCCACCAACCACCCTATACAGCTTGTATTATATAATTTACTTTTAAGACGGTGTCCTTCGAAATTATATAGGATTTTGTAAACAAAAATTTGTTTTTAAAAGCAAATTGAAACATTTCATTGTTCTAAATGACTAATTTTTCAAAACAACAGTCAATATTATTGCATTTATGTTGCACATGATTGTATTTTTACGTTGCTACAAATAAATGTTGTCTATTTTACTACTTCCAATTTCTTTGGCTAGGAATCTGAATGAAATGAAAGGATGAGGCGATTCAATAAATTGTTCAACTTGTTCGTGTTTAACAACAACGAATAGTTTACTGCAATTAGGCGATTGAGCCCATGATTATAAAAATAAATAATATTAAATTTACTAAATATATTAAATTTAGAATTCAGAAAAGCTGACACTTACTTATTGTAATTTGCCTCATCGAATCTGGAGAAATTTGTGAATATTTGATGAATAATATTTTATTCCTAAAACTAACTATGAGTATTATAAATACGGTGTAAATGTTGCTGATGTAAAGAACTATTTTTACAGAATGAAAATTTAACATTTCACATAAAATGAAGGTGTTATGAATCTTTTTGTGAAACTTAGAATTATTGAACGCAATAATATTGTGAATGAATTCGTTAACACACACAATATATATTTTTCCCAATGGTATATAATCCCTGCAAGAAAGTGGAAGTTATTCAAAAAGAATCACATTTTCATCACTTCTATAGATGCAATTCAAGCATATTTAACATTTCCAACGAATGAATTGTGATTCCTACCTATTAAAGCAAAGTGTGTTCCTATGAAGTACTCCCAAAACCATTCTTAAAGAATGATCGGAAGATGTAATTTTTGATAGTCAGCTTAAAGGAGCTCCTTTTAAGCTTTTATTTACCCTCCTTTATACAGTGACAGATATGCTATTTATAAAAACATACAAATACTCAGACACCAAATAAAAAATACACATACATACATACATAGCATAGCACACTGTGGATTGCAGTCCAACGCAGAGAGTCTGTAAACTTCGGCCTTACGAAATATTAGGTGTCCTTTTAATTCAATACATGTCAATCTGGTTGTTTTTATAGAAAGTACCAAAACCGTTGCGATCTTCATCCATTTTGTTAAGAAACTGACTTTTAACACAATTACAATAAAAAAGTGTTTTTTTTTTTTTTTAAATAAGATAAATTTTAATTTTCATTACATCTATTTCATTTTTGAATGTACATATAGAGTAGGGACATTATAAAATATTAATTCCGTCCTATGACAACCCTTTAAATTCATTGGTATTTACGCAATTTTTCACCACTTCCCTATCGCAAGTTGTGATTATTTGCTTCTTTGGATGCCCTTTTTTTTGCTCGGATATTATATCTGTTGCACAACAACATGCACAGCAATCGTGGATTATGACATCTTTTAGAGAAAAATGCTTTGTGAAATATGTGGAACCATTATCGTTAACGAAGTGTGTCGGCATTCTATAAACCGTCAACCGTATGCCGACGTTGACGTGGCGCAACAAAATATAAGGATTGTGGTGAGTGAATAACTCTTATGAAGTCACTGTTGTGTCAATTTATTTTGCTAAAATTTTTCTTTCACCTCTCATAAGAGATGCATACTGTTGACGCATTTACAATTTTTCCTGACACACGAGGGCGGTCCCAAACCTAACCGACCCAACAAAGAAGACATAAAATAGTTGGGAACATTTTTCTTTATTTTCCAACATAATCCCCTTTTAGCTCGATATACTTTTTTCAGCTTCTGCACCCTGATTTTAATAAGAACTGTGAAACTTCTTAAAATATCCATCAACCGCAGACTCCACCTCTTTTACCACCGATCAATTTTTTTTCAAATTTGGAAATAGAAAATATTCCGAGGGAGCTAAATCTGGTAAATAAGGTGCGTGATGAAGCAATTCAAACTTTAATTTATTAAATTTGGCCATCGCAATAGTGGATGTGTGAATTGGGGCATTGTCTTGATGGATCAACATTTTCTTTCTCGCCAAATGCGCCCTTTTTCCCATAATTTCATCACTTAAACGCTGCAATAAATTAGCATAGTATTCATCGTTGATGGTTATTTCTTTTTGACGATAATCAATAAAAATAATTCAATGGGCACCCCCAAAAAACAGACGCCTGCACATGGAACGTTCTTTGCCTTCTTTGGACACGATTCTCCCATTCTAGTCCACTGCTTTGACTGTTCTTTTGTTCGTGAAGTGGTGGACCATGAAGTGGTAATCCATGGTTGTAAATCGATGTAAAAATTCGGCTTTAATGCGTTGAAACATTGCCAAACACTCTATTGAAACATCTTCACGGTGCTGGTTTTGTCCTATTGAAAGCAAGCGCGACACGCATCTTGCGCACAAGTTTCTCATCTTCACTCTTTGAAATAAACATCATTTCAGTTAGCTCACGTACCTTTAGCCGATGATCATCCAATACCATTTTGTGGATTTTTCTTAACCGTGTCTGGCATGGACACAACTTTTACCACTTTTCACCAAAATAATGTGTTTCAAACTATTGGCGCCACCTATACATCAGGTTGTCTAGTTTTGGGACCGCCTTCGTACTCTAGAGCTAGTTGACACGTTTGTAGGTATCACAAATATCTGTTTTATGTACCCTCATAAAACTCTATTATTTTCGCGTCGATCAGATTTTATGTGCATCTGAGTCCAATCTATGGTGAAGGTTATATAATCTTTCGACGGGCATAGCTTAAGAGAGTTTCGACTTCTTATCTACTGACACTACGTTTTCTTTTGAACTTCTTATCTGCTGAGGCCAACTTCTTGTTTTGAATGAAATTTTTCTTTGCGTTGACATTTACTTGAACAAATTAATTAAGTAATTAAATAATGAAAACGTTACGCCAAATGCGGTATTCGCTAGTCATAATGGAGAGCGATACATAAAATGGAAACAAAACTCATAACCGTATAAGATCGGCGAGTAGGTGTAACTACTTAGATTCCAGACACACCTTGATTGGATGAAGGCATGAACTCCGTTTTCGAGTTTAGTCCGTTTTTTATTTGGGGATGCAAATTTGGCATGAGGTTGGCTAGTTACATTTGAGTAAACTAATATGGTTATATCATACGTTTAAAAACACTATCGTGCCAATGAAATAATAGTTCGGATGCTCAATTTTATAACTTCCATTTGCCAGTTTTTAATATAAACTCTTTCATTTGTCTGGTTAAATCGTTTTTGGCTAAGGTTAATTTGGTTTTCGAAGTTTACAGTAAGCTTATAAAATTAATAGATCATTACGTTTTAAATTATATTCATTGGTATTTTTTACATACTCGTGCCAGACAAAAAGATGCTACATATCATTCTTTCTATTTTGTATATTCTTCGGCTACTTCCACATTCGTAACGTATATTTCCACAAAAAAAAAATAATTCGTGGATTTTCGAACTTCTATCCATCAAACTTGATATTAGGACTTTGCTTAGAATTAATTAACACAAGGTTTGGTAAGCCTTGACTTAAAAACTAGTCCATAATAAAATTTAATTCTGGACTTCTTTATGGAGGTGGTTGATAAAATCGGGAGTGGTTTGCATTGTATTGTTTTATTAATTGGCAAAATCGTTTGGCATGAACTGGAACTACTAGCAGGGGGCTGGTTATAGCATGTCCGCTATCTGTTATTTATGTACATTGCGGTATAACTTTGCGTATGTTTCTAAGCGAACACCAAGATGAGATGATAGCAATCTCCCAATAATGTCTGAACAGGTTATAAAATTATGTATTATTTTCACTTTTTGATTGCTAGAAAACTAGAAATTAGAATCATTATTTAAATATTTCTTGGCAATGGTGGACATTTTTATCTTGTATTTTGAAATAAATTATTGAAGTTATAAGTTGGCGAAGATCCGGCAAAATGAACTCAACTAAATGAAGTCCCATAAATAGGATGTGGGAGAGCTTTCACAATAAGTGAACTAATTCTACTGAACAAGGGTTACTCTATAATGGCTATTTCAAACGCCAATTTAAAAAGCTTCTACTGGCTTAACATTTCCTTTATTATTCGTAGTTTTTGTTAGCACGCCGATGTGAGCGCGAGTATAAACTATCGAGCCGCAGTCAGTCACTTAGTGAAAAAATAAGGGAAAGATATAGATCACAATTGGGCTACAATACTTTATATAGCCAGCAACATGAGTCGCGGGTCCAAAGTGGCATGAACGATTTGCCGACTCATCATCAGATAAGATACGTAAAAATGTAACACCGTCTGAGCTAGCAAGTATCAGAGGAGAGATGATTATCTGCTAGCTGGTAGCACAATAGCTGCTGAAAATCTTCCTAAACTTCTTGAAATTTGGCACAGCCTTATGTTTTGCCAGATCACATCTGTCTCTTCTGGTACCTTCCGTCTCTCCGAAATTAAATTTTTGGCTTGTAACTCCTCATTTGCAGACTTTAGTAATTGAAATTCTTGTCCATATTATAGACTTATAATTAAGCGTTAATTAAAAAAAAAAAAAACAACCGATTAACCACGCCCCATCTGATATCTTTTATACTAATGACAGGTTTAAATGTGGGGGTCCCCACCAGTTCTAGTAAATTCAGTGCATTGACACGCCCAAAAGATACCACACATGCAAATTTGTAGCCTAGGAAAACTCAGTAGTTGTAATGTCTAAGCAGATGGCTTTAGAAAATTTTAAGTTTGCTTCTTTTGTTGTGTTTATCTACTTCAGAGTATTTTTGGAGAAGAAGCTCGTGATTTCCAACGCCCTTATGACATTCCCCATATCCCAGCGCAAAGGAGTGTAAATCAGTGCATCTGACTGAATTTTCTGTACTGTTTTTATTACTTTTTAATAATCATACTCACAGTTAAAGCAATCTCTTAAAAAGGTTACGTGCGGAAAGGCCCCTTTTCGTTAATGATTAATTTCAGTTAATGATTGTTTGTAAGAAAAGAAAACACTGGAAATTGTCATTTTTAAAAGCAGAAATCGGTTCTTGTCAATGCGTGGGCTACCGTTAGCTTTTATCAAAAATCCTTAATTAACGTGAAAGTAAGAATATTTTTAGCTAAATCAATCAATGCATATGTCTGGTTAGTGCCATTGAATGAAAGATTTTAACGTACGCATTTATGGGTAGTACAATAAAAGCCGTGGTTAATTAGTCGACCTTTTGTGAAGTTGCAAAGAGGATACCAATATAGAGATTTAAACTCACTAACCTCGGACACTCGAACCTATATTTTCGCTTCAAACAAACACAGAACCTTTTTGACCGTCAATCGTCACTTGACTTTGTTGTGAGTGATCCACTTTTCATCACCAGTCACCATCCGCTCTAGAAATGGGTCGATTTTGTTGCGATTCGCAGATAGAAATTCGGTTCATGATGTTTCTTTGAGTTAACTAGTGTGTCTCATGACTTTTTTTCAAGTGGTTCCAAACAAGTCAGTTGTACTTGACAATTTCCATCATCATATCGGCATTTTCGGCTATTGACTTTTCAAAGTGTGGTGCATCTTTGACATCAAAAATGTGTCACAAATCTGCCCGAGTAGATCTTTTAGCACGAGATCTTATCTTTCTAACGCCACCTTGCACAATCCGATCACAACAGTAACAACAGTATGTTGCTTTGAATTATGAAATTGTGATATGCTGTACTAAGCACATAATTTGAAGAGAGAACCACGCAATGTAAAATTTTGAACTGCCATATCTCATAAACTGTTGCAGTTATATTGATATGATGTGACACATATTCTACAAATATGGATAATCTGTATATGGCCATCGCCACTTTTTAAAAGTAAAAAATAAATCAAGTCTTCTTTCAATTTACCGGTATAATTCTATCAATCATGAAACTGTCATTGGGAAAATGGGCGTGTCGTCCACACAACATAACATTTTGGAAAAATCGTTATAGCGACAAAAGCAAAAGGTCGATTGTTACAAAATGCAAGAATATTGCAAAAACTTGAAAATGTCATCTATAAGAAATCTACAGTACTACAACACGCTACTCTTAAGTTTTTCTATAAACAAATGTTTTTAAGATTTTGTGTTCATCCACTTGGCTCGTTGTTGTCTTTAACTATTGTCTGTTAAAAATTATAAAACTTTCAAAGCAAAAAGTGTTTAAAACTGTATACTCGTATAATTATAATGTATAATTTAAAACATTCTGTACGGTGTGGTGTACAACGCCTAAATCGCCAAAATGAGTTTCATGGAAGCGCAAAATCTTACAAGACTTTTTGAACATTTCCCAGTGCAGAAATCTACCAATACCCTTCGACCTTCATTAAGCTAAAATAAAACCTACAACTATTCCGCGCAACTTCCCAGACTATTATGATAATGCAAGAGTATGCCATTTTCACAGGATATCAAATTATCAAAACACCAACGTTGATAACTAGGATAATATACTACAGCACAGAATGGTCAGGTGCTTCAACGTATACAACGTTTGCTAAGCTTCGGCGCAGAGAAAATTCTCGCCTTTTGGCATACAAAGCATGAAGTATAAATTTGTAAATATATTTTTTTTTTTTCATTCATTTTTTTATTGGATCTTTCATTTGAAATTTACAATATGTATTTAAATCTTAAACCTATCTTAAACTAAAGTATCCTGCCATTGCCGGATCTTGTTTTTGACGAGAAGTACTGTTTATCACCGGACCAAGTCTAGCGTGTCCTTTCTTTTTAGAGGTATATGACCGGGAAAATTTTGAAGGTTTTGAGCGAGTGGGTTTGAGTGGAAGGACAACTTCGATATATATGACCTGCTTAATTTTTTTATTTCCTCGGAAATATAAGGAATGTTTAAATCTTTGTGTATGTTATCATTCCTAATATACCATGGGGCACCACAAATTTGGCGCAGTATTCTTGACTGTCTTCTCTGTAGCTTATTTATGTTAGAAGCCGATACCGTTCCCCACAACGTATGTCCATATTGGCTTCAATATGGTTTTGTAGATGGTGATTTTATTTTCCAAACTGAGAGTAGACTGGGAGCCAATAAGCCAGTGGAGTTGAGCCATTTTTAATTTCAATTGTATGATTTTTGAGTCAATGTGATTTTTCCAGGTGAGACGTCGGTCAAGGTGAATACCCAAATATTTCACATGGTTATGAACGGGTATGGTACTGTCTAAGAGAAAATGTAAAAAAATGTGTAGTGGCATTTACTTTTATCTTCCACTTTTCGAGCCAAGATTCTAATGTGTGTATATGAGACTGCAGTTGTCTAGAAGCCATTAATGGGCAAGTGCTAGTGCTCATAAATGCAGTGTCATCAGCGAAAGTTGAGGTTTGAATTAGGGAATGAAGAGGCATGTCAGAGGTGTAGATGGTATATAGTATAGGGCCTAGTATACTGCCCTGCGGAACTCCTGCTGAAACTTTTCTTTGAGTTGAAACAGAGTCTTTCGATTTTGCTACAAAAGATCGATCCTTCAGATAGCTCTCCAGGAGCTTGTGGGTATTTGCCGGTATAAAAGAGACTATTTTGTGAAGAAGGCCTTCCTGCCACACTTTATCAAAGGCTTGGGAGATGTCTATAAAGAGAGCTGAGCAATATTTCCGATCTTCGAATGTTTTTCTGATCTGGATTACTATACGGTGTACTTGTTCTGTCGTTCCATGACCCTTGCGAAACCCAAACTGGTGCGTGAGTATTACATGGTTTGCTTCAATATGGGGGTACAAAACTTGGAGAAAGATCTTTTCAAACAGTTTAGATAAAATAGAGAGTAAACTTATGGGTCTATAGGATGTAATTTGTGAGTTCCTTTCCAGGTTTTGGGATCATTATTATTTCAGACAGCTTCCATGATCGAGGAAAGTATCCAATTCGCAGTATATCATTAAATATAAATAAAACTATTTTGACGATATTGTGGGGGAGTTGTGAAATCATTTTCGCTGTTATTTTATCGTGTCCAGGAGATTTATTCATTTTCAACGAGAGAACATTTTTCTTTAAGAGAGATAGATTTATTTTCATTGGATTTGTGACCATTGGGCTAATGATCGTTGGATTCACACGAGAGATTGTATCGTTAGGAGTAAATACTTCTTCCAGATGATCAGCAAATTCTTTCACTTTTTCATCACTACTCCTTGCCCATCCTCCATCATTCATCTGTATTGGAGACTCCTGTGTGATAGGACGCTGTGGTTGCCTTGTGGCCTTGTACAGGCTATAGTTAGTGTTTTGTGTGGCTCCTAGACGAGATAAGTAGCGGGCTTCGGAGATTTCTTTTTTTTCATCCAGAGTTGACCTCAGTTTTGACTTGCACTGGTCGAGACGAGCTTTGAGGTAGGGAGATCTGTGCTTTTGCCATCGTCTTCTCGCTTTCCTTTTCTCTTTGATTAGGGATTCAATATGACATGAGGAGTTATTTTTTGTTTTAGCATAGACCTTGTGCGGAGTTGTCAAGTTTGCGGCAGTTGTCATTGTGGTAGTGAGGACGTTGATGGCAGACTGAATTTCATCTGGTGTTGTGAGAGAAAAGTTTTGCCACAGATGAGAGCTTATGTACATCTTGTATCTCAACCAATTTGTATGCCTGTTTGGAAAATGATAAGAGATTTCCGGGTTCAAGGGAATGTTAAATACTGTGAGAATTGTGGGGGAGTGGTCTGATGAGAGGTCGAGGAAAGGAGTAACGATAATGTGATTTCTTGTTATGCTCTTCATAACTACAAAATCTATGAGATCGGGGGTTTTATTGAGATCCGTGGGCCAGTATGTTGGTTCACCTCCAGACAAAACTTTTAGGCCTGAACTCGATATAGCATTCAGCAATTGCCTGCCCCTGGGGTTGACAAGTCTAGAGCCCCAGAAGGTATGTTTAGCATTGTAGTCTCTGGCTGCAATAAACTTGTCACCAAGAGTAGAGAAAAAGTGTGAAAACTGGTCTTCGCTTATAACATGTTTGGGAGGGCAGTATATTGAAGAAACTTATATGTTTAATCCAGTTAGTGCAACTGAAGTGGCTTGTATGTGATCAGTTTTATATTCGCGTAGAGTGAAGTGCTTTACCTGATCATTAATTATTACAGCTGTTCCTCCACAAGCTCTGCCACTAGGATGTTCTGTATCGTAGGTTGAGTATCCATTCATTCGGAAGCAATTTTTTTTAACGAGAAATGAGTTTCAGAGACTAAGAGAATGTCAATATCTCGGGATCTCAAGAAATACTCTACTTCATTCTTATGTTGGGTGAGTCCGTTGGCATTCCAGTAACAAATTCTTATAGAGTTCATTTTCTGGTTAATAAAACTTGAATGAGCATATTCTGGTTTCGTAACATTTCTTGCATAATCCCCTGCATATTTGTCATGAAATTATTCATAGTTTTTATGAGGGATTCGATTGAGGTTTCAATATTGTTTTACTGCGGAGGAGCTTGAGTAACCTGATTTTTCAGAGATTGTGCATATGTCATTTGAGTCGTCGTTGCTGAATTGACATTTGAGACTGATGGAACTGGATTTGGGATACACTCAAACTCTGGCACTTGAAACTGAGGAGTTTCCTGCCTTTTTTGAGAGCTTCCTCGTTAGTTCTATGTACACGGGGCAACTTCTATAATTAGCTGTATGGTTTCCTCCACAGTTTCCACATTTCTTCAGACTGGGATCTGTTTTTGGTAACTTGCATTCTGAAGTTTTATGAATACTTCCGCATATCACACATACGGATGGTAATTTGCAGTAAGCTTTAGTATGCCCAAACTCCTGACAGTTTAAGCATTGAGGAGGGTCTTTGCGTGCTATCGGTTCCTCAACTGATACTCTGCGATGAAGCAGATATCTGAGATTGTAAATTGGGTGGGGTTCATTTTTTCCTTTCACGTGGGCATAGTCAAACGCTATTTCCACCTTAAACATGGGCTGAGGAGCCTTGAATTTGTTGAGTATATTGTGAATGGATTTCACTTCGTAACCCTCAACGGGAACGTTGCTTTCAATGCCCTTGATTACAACTATTAATCCCTTAGAGCTTTTGAGTTGGTAAGTGTAGTAATTCTTACGTTCCTGGTCAAAAAATTTGGAAACTTCACGATATTTTTCTTCTGTATATGTTTGAACTTTTGTCTCCAGCACCTTCCCCTTGCGCAGGGACACTACATGGAAACCGTCTTTACCAACTAAATGAGATAATCTGTTCACCAGATTGTTAGAGATAGCTTCCCTTAGGAATATTGGGGGAGGTTTTTGTGCTTTCTTAGGTTGTGATTGCAAATTTTCTTCTTCTGTGGCCAAAATTGCGTAGTAATTTTGACCTCTTGGGTCAACCTGTGAGGGAGGGATGCTTCTGGAATACTTTGAGTTTGGAAGTTTTTGGCTAGATTTTGGGCTCAATCTTCTTTTCAGAATGGAAAGTAAACGTCTATCCCAGTTTGAACCGTTTCATTATGAGGTTTTTGTTTCGGTATAACACTCTTCGAGGTCGATGTTGCCGGTTGAGTAGCATTCGCGAGAGTTGCCACTATATCACCGTTTGCACGAATGTTAGGTGAGATATCGGGTATACTTTTAGGCGGAACCTTAACTTGGGGCGAACTGATTGTTTGTGGAGCATGGGAATACGAAGTACTTACGGGCATGCTTTTAGGCGGCAACATATTTTGTCCACTTTCCAAACTGTCATCATTGTTTGGAGAGATGTGAGCTGAGGAGGAATTCATATTGACATTAGTTTTCGCGGTTAGGAAGGCACTGTCATCTTTTTTGTTTTGGGATGCACTTTTCTGACACTCGTTTGCATTTATAGAGAGATAAGCATTTCTGCCGTTAAGACTCAGACGTCTCTCTGAGTGTGAGACACTCATATAGGCACTTTTCGCCTTAAGATATGCGAAATGTAAAGTATATTTTTTTCCAGATTTGTTGTGTCTGTAATATTATAAATTGTATGTTATTATCACTGCACTGGGGAATTTTGATTTAGCGTCTTGTGACTGAATATTTTTGGGCTAAGAGTATATTTAACCTTTTTTTATAATTATTTTTCTAGAGCCGATGCACAACACGTCTGTCTGCACAGAGAGAAAAACAATATATATCAGAAATAAACGATGGAAAAAAATGATCACCGTTATGTAAGTCAATATTTCAATTTGAAAGGTCTCAGTCCAACCAACATTAAAGTAGAGCTAGATTCTACTCTGGTAGAGCCTGGTCCTTCGTTTACGACTGTAAAAGTTTAAACGAGGCCATAAGAATGCCAAGATGAACATCGTAATGGTAGACGAATTGAAGTGTCCACGCCAGACACGATTAAGAAAATCCACAAATCCTTCAATAGAGCAAAACTATTATCGTGAAGATGTTTCTGTAGAGTGTTTGGCGATCTTTCACCGATTTATAACCATGGATGAGACATGGGTCCACCACTTTTCGGATTATTTTTATTGATTATCTTCAGAACGGAAAAACCATCAACGGTGAATGTTATGCTAATCTATTGCATCGTTTAGATGATGAAATTATGGCGATAAAGGAAGTGTTGTTTCATCAAGACAATGCCCCAGTTCGCAGATCCACTATTGCCAAAATTAATTAATTAAAGTGCGAATTGCTTCATCACACACCTTATTACCTATTAAATATCGCTGAAAAAAGTATATCGAGCTAAAAAAGTTTGGATTGCAATATTTCGAAACAATTGTGCCCATATCCAAAAAAAAGAAGCTTGGTAGAGGTGTTTATTGGTGGGATTTGTATGTGGCCTCCCTGGGCTCTCTCACTCCAATTACATTTTTCTTGCTTTCGGGGGCACCCATCTTTTTTTTTCCTGTCTCCTTCTGCCTCTTTTAACTCACACATCTCTCTCTCTCTCTCTTCTATACAATCCACGGATTCGATCTCAATTTTTGGCCCCAGATATGTCTTCTTCCTGTATCTACTTACCGCCATGTAGAGATTTAAACGAACTCAAATCGAGTAAAATTGATCTTCACATGGCGTCAAGTACCTCCTTACCAAAAGTAAATAACAAAATTATTCGAGAACGTTCGCGTACTTATTTAAAGCACGCACTATTTTCAGGCGTGCTCAAATCAAGTAAATGTAGTTAATTTAAATTTTATTTGCTCGTTTGACTAGTATTGAGTACATTTGGTATATTTATTTTGAGTATGTTTTGAACACATATTTAGTACGGGCAATTTTTGAATGTAACTGCAATGACCTACATTTTTCCCAAAATGGGATCTGCGAAATAAAATAGACCACATTGCAGAGCCACTTTTGACACATCCGATACAAAAATTTTGCGAAACTTAAGCTTTCGTGCACAATTTATAACCTGTGAACTGGAATCACATAGATCCTGGTCCACTGTAATGCTTTGTAACGAAGGGCAAACGGAATGAAAGGTATGAACTTAAACAGATTAAACTGCTTTTTATACAGGAGGTATCAGAAGTGGCCTGTTTAATTAATTGATTTTCAAATTCTACTATCGATCCAAAATTCTACGAATCGATCCAAAGATCAAAAATTTAAGATTCTGCTATTAACGAATTACGACCTGTTGGAAAATCAGTACAGAAATCTCAGAAGTGTGAGTGGTGCCAGAAGGGGCATTGTAAATTACTTTATCCTAAACCTCCACCCCATTGTATGAGGATATAAAAATATTCTAAATTAAAGCACAATAAAATAAGCAAAATTTTAATTTTCTGAAATTCTCCACTTGCAAAAGTGAAAAAGAAAATGATTTGTATTGGATGTACCAACAATATATTTGAAAAGAATTTAATAAACTTCCGACTACGAATTATGCATTACAGCGCAAAATTAAATTTCGGTAAATCGGTAATCGGGAGGTACCAGAATGGACATGACAACGTCGCCCATTTTCGTTTCCAAAACTTAGTTTACAGCAACTAATGGAAAGATATTGAAGTAAGAATATGTTAGTTAAATCGGTCATTTGTGTGCGAAGTAACAGAAGGGAACTGGTTACTTGATCGATTTTTCCCACTTTTGTAGAGAATTACAAAACAACGTAATGTACAAAAACCGGACCACTATAGCCTGCTAGTTAGAAATTAAAGACAAATGATTGAATTCCGAAAAATCGGTCAATTTGTATGGAAGGTACCAGAATGGGTGTGACGATGTGCTTTGTTTTCAAAATTCCATCATTACATCATATTCAAGGTTTCAGCTGAATTAAACTTCGATGAAATTGTATGAACAGAAATCATCTTAAGAAATGTACAAGCTTTATAATGTCGACTAAAATTTGCCACACGCTGACTGTGCTCAAAGTGTTTTATGATCATGCTAATTCGAAGATTCGATTGAACGAAGTTCCATGTTCGATGCCGCTTTTTTTTGTGCACAAAATGATGCAAAAATTCGGTAAACGCTACCAACTTTAAGGTATCAGTGTCTACCTGTTTTGCTGTGAGGATAGGCGGAACCCACTTAAAAAAACAAGCTATTTTTATATATTTCAAAACCAAAAATCAAAGGCCTCCGCTCAGTTGAGATGTCGGTGTGAAAAATTATTTAAGCGCGTTTGATTTATTTTTATATTTATTAACAATAAATAATTAAAAAAAAATAGTTTTTAGTTTGCAATAAGACTACATATATAAACGTCTAAGAGTCTAATTGCAAGAGAATCTCAATAGCATTGTTTGCTCCGGAAATGACGAGACCTCTCGCACTGAGTCTTTTGAAAGAACTGATTTTATTGAATATTCTTATGAACTATAGAACTTAAACTAGACAAACGAAAACTATTAAAATACCTTATCACTAACGCTCCTTGTGCCATGTCACACAGAGCGGCCCCACACCCGCATGCGATAAGAGCGGAGTATGAATCATTTCATCCCTTAAACTGTTTACGCTGCGTTTAGTGTCCTAAGTTATTTATGATAGGTTCAAGTGGACTGTACGTATGCTGTTTTCAGCATAAGTCGTAAAACGTAGCGGGAGATGCATGTGGTATCAATACGACTCAAAAATGCAGTACCTAAATAACCACTAAAGGGAAAACCGCGATCCTCTTTATCTAACACAAAACACAATACCTAAATAAACACTAAAGGGAAAACTACGACGCTCCTTATCTAACACAACACATGTTTAACTTTAAACATTCTGCGGGCGGCGAACTACAATTACGCTAGGTCTATAGGACAAAAAGCATTTTCTTATAAAATAAACAACTACAATTACAATTAATATAAAAACTAGACCTAGAGGTAGATGACCGGTCGCATGATGAAATTGGAGACCCTCAGGTGGATGTCAGCTCCCCGTAACCTTCCGATGCGCAGCTTCAGCTCGTAGCTATTCACCTTTTTTAGCAGCCACACTTTCGTCACCAGTCTTTTTACGGTACCATTCTGCAATTTCACCGTCACCGCACATACTTTCCCATCTTTGTATTCATAAGTCTGGATAACTCGATGATATCGAATACACCGCACATAAGACCTTACATATTTGCTTACAGCCTTTCTTGCTCCAATTATCCAGAACCGTCGTCTTAATATGTTGTCCAACATCCTATTACCATCGTGCATAATCCACTCATGTGCATCTCTTATTATTAGGGATGTTAAGTGACCTGCTGAAGTACCCGCTTGGGTGGTAGTGACATTGCTACTCGAGGGTGTATGCCTATTATGACTGCTAACGGCAATGTGGGAAGAACATCCAGTAGACTGTGATGCGCTGGGTTGCGGATTATTCGGATCTTGGATTAATTGAACATTAACCGAGGGCGCTGATTGAGCAGCCGAAGAACCCTCAACACGCGGCGAGACTAAAGCTACCACTTGGGCTTGATTGCCTGACCCTCCGCTGACATGAGGCTGATGTTCATTTTGTTGGGGTTGCTGGATGCTTTCCGCTTCTTGAGAACTTTCAGCAGCCGAAGCCGACCCCATGGGTGGAATGGCAGCAACTGCAACTGAAGCGGAACTACTGGTTGATGGCATATAGTCGGTGTGTGATGAGGTGGGAGAGGACGACATGGTCTCCAATGAAGCACTTCCCGTAGTGTGGACTTGCTGCTGTGGCGGTACTAGAACTGTATTGCTGCTGCTACCTGTTGCTGAAGAAGGCGTCGAGGAGGATGTTGAAGTGGAAGATGTAGATGAGGATGAGGTTGAAGTTCCAGCTACTACTCCTGTAGATCCTGCGGAGCTTTGTTGACTTGTTGGCAGTATAGCAGCGGTCCGGGTATTTTGTACGGAGATAGGTCTAATGCTGGCTAAGGGGGTTTCACTGCCACGCCAAGGGGTGACGGTAGCCGACTGCTGCACCGAAGCTGTACCGGACATGGGCTTCACATTGGCAGTTCGAGGCGACGAATCGGATATGGTGCCCTTTTCCGAAATGGCCACCGAACTTGTGGATGGCTTGGCAGATTGCTGCAAGCCCAATTGACGATTCAGTTGGTTAATACGCATTATGAGCGATTCGTTCTCTCTCGTCAGACGTTGAACATCCTTCTTGTTGCGATTATTTTTCTCCACTAACTCACGTTCAAGGCGTTGCAGTGTCTCATCATATTGAGTCTTGACATTGTTAATGGCCGCTTCATGCGCCTCATTGCTTTGCAACATCTTGGTCTTCGTGGCAGCCAATTCAGTGCTGACAGCATTGCGTGACTCTGTCAAACTGACAATGTGACTCTTGGCCTCGCGCAACAGAGTCTTGGTGCGTTCATCAATCTCAACGGAGGCCTTATATCCTTCCTTTTCTGGTGCTATTCCATAAGCATTCTTATTGTCTTCAGCTGCTTTTGTCCACCTAGTGCTCAATCTCGTAGATTTACTTGAAGCAGCAGAATAAGATGGCGAAGTAGCTGCTGGCATAGTCTTATTAAAGACTTCCAAAGCATTTTGCGTTTCATTAAAATTGATGGAGGCTTGTGTCCACCTTTTCCCCGTTATGATATTCCGAGTGGAAACCGAGCAGTTGTCCTCAGGCCTCTGGAACATTACAGCCATATGGAAACGGCGTTGCGCAGTCAGCCGTTCATGCCGATCGTCCAGCTCCCCGAGCAGGTCATAATACTCCTGCCGAGCGTCACAGATGGTGTCTTCAATTTCCTCGTCAGTTAGGCCCTCGTCTTCCATTTCTTCATAGGTTTTGTACATGTTCCTGTAGATATCCACCAATAATGCTTTCCTTGACGTAATCTCTATCGCGGTCAACTGATGAAGAGATGTTTTTATCTCCTCTATTTCTTCCTCCAAATGGTTTATTCTTCGGAAGAGCATTCCAATACTTTTGTTATTTCCATTGGAAGCTTGGTGGTTTTTACCTCTCGCTGAACTGCTAGCTACTTCCACCATCTTAGTAGTGGGTAACTGTTGTGACACGTCCTGATAATCACAACCCTCCACTGCAACCTTTTTTGTACCCCGCATCATCAATGTAACTAACTTAGGGCACTTATTTGAAATTTATACGGGCTGTTTCTTTGCTCGAAGGACCAAATGTTTGCTCCGGAATTGGAAGACCTCTCGCACTGAGTCTTTTGAAAGAACTGATTTTATTGAATATTCTTATGAACTATAGAACTTAAACTAGACAAACGAAAACTATTAAAATACCTTATCACTAACGCTGCTTGTGCCATGTCACACAGAGCGGCCCCACACCCGCATGCGATAAGAGCGGAGTATGAATCATTTCATCCCTTAAACTGTTTACGCTGCGTTTAGTGTCCTAAGTTATTTATGATAGGTTCAAGTGGACTGTACGTATGCTGTTTTCAGCATAAGTCGTAAAACGTAGCGGGAGATGCATGTGGTATCAATACGACTCAAAAATGCAGTACCTAAATAACCACTAAAGGGAAAACCGCGATCCTCTTTATCTAACACAAAACACAATACCTAAATAAACACTAAAGGGAAAACTACGACGCTCCTTATCTAACACAACACATGTTTAACTTTAAACAAGCATTTTATGTTAATGCAAGTGTTCATTGTGATGAAACTAAAAACTAGTATTTTCAAAATCGAAATCGAAAGTTGAAAAAACGGTTATTCATTCAGGTTAATCAGTTTTTGAAAACGTTACAGAAAAATGTTTCGAAACACTGAACAATTTTAATGCAAGGAAATGATATTAATTCTGATTTGATCAGTAAATTTGATCAATAAATTTGATGGTCCAACTCTAGTACGACGTGTAAGATGTGACAGAAGGAATGAAGCAAATCACTGGGTTATCATTAAAATATTTTCTGAATTAAAGTACAATAGAAGAATTAAAATTATAACTTATTGAAGTCCTCCTCTTAGAAATTAAAGAAAGATCACTGGTTTTTCCTAAATTGGCAAATTTGAATTTGTTCTGCAATGCAGCTCATTTCCATACGCAGAACTAAATTTACTAAACTATATTGAATTTAATGCAATCGAATGAAAGCTACGAATATAAGGTAGTAACAGTATTTGTATGAGAATTATCAGGAAGGACCTGGGTACCCGGTGTATTTTTTCAGATTTTAGCAGCGGTGAATAAGTTGGTCAATTTGTATAGCAGTCGCCAATGGCCATGAGGTGGCAGTGGCCTCCATTTCTCATTCTCAGAAATTAGTTTTTCAAATACATGATTTGAGCCAACAGCAACTGAACTCAGCATGCTAACTCAAAAAATATGAAGTTATGGCTATACATATGAGTTAAATAGGTTATTTGTATAAGAGATACCAAAATAGTCATGGTTATTTGGTGGATTTTTCTCGAGTTTTACTGAGAATTATATATCAATGTCAGGGATCTGAACTATTGCATCTTAGTAACTAAAACTAATAGAGAACAAAGTGAATTTCGTAAAATCGGACAATTTGTATGGAATGTATGTGTAATAATATAATAAGTGCCCTTTTCCTTCAGAGACCAGAGACCAAATTTGACGCTCAAAAAAGATGTGAATTCAAGAATATGTGGATGAAATAGGCCTTAGGTAATCTGTTTACAAAACATTGGATATTTTTTCGAAATGTTTCTCCCTCAGTGGTGCTCAAAGTACCATCAAATAGTGCAGATAGTACATTGAACACCTCCCGAGGGAGCGAGGGAGTAAGCTATATATGTAGTAATATTCATGTGTTTTGCGATAAAAACAATGAAAGCGTGCCACTGCATCCAAATCTATAAAAATGTTTTGCTACGATAACCCATTTTATACTCCCTTGGTATCCCAAGGCATATCTTTTGCGCTTTTTCCCCCCTTCTGCGCTATAATGTTTAGTATCTCTGGGAATTCCTACTGTCTCAATCCGTAATGTTTATGAGAATTAAATTTAAAATATAAGCGATTTCTGTGCATTTGAAAGTCGATAATATCGGATATGATATATCTCAAAAGTTATTATTATTTAGGAAGCGAAGACGTTCTTAAGCCAACTGTTGGAAAATTCGTATACAAAAGGCATACTTCTAGTGTCATGGTCGCACTTGTGATCTGTGGAGCTAATTGCAGAGTGAAAAATACACTTAACATGGCATAAATAAAGCTATACCTCGTTAAGCTGCCTACCATCGAAATAGCGACAAAATGCCCTGATGTTCTTGAGAAACATTTGCCACATATTGTACATTCGTTGGCAACTGCCGCTAAAATAGAACTTGGGTATGGAGGGCCAAACTCAATCTACTTTTGGTATGGTGGAAAATATCGCATAATGTCTAAGAAAAAGGAAGCAGCATACACGGCAAAGCTGCAACCAACTGTAAAGCTTGCTGTGGTGGTAATGATAGAGGTGAAGCCCGAACAAGGATAACAATAAAAATCTGATCACAGATATGCGGAAAGCGCGGGAATTATGGAGAGAGCATTTTTAAAGCTACTAGTTTTGTGCTGCCGCAAATGAAGAAATCACTACAATTATCAACGATGGCGTAAATTGCCCAGCACTGAGGCAAAAGGACATTAGAATGACAGTACCACAATCAAAGCACAAAAGGCTGCTTATGCTGATGGCCTGCCAGCAGAGCAGTTAAACAGCACAGGTGACGAGCTAATAATCAGCATCAGCAGTGACTGAATGGCTGAAGATTGAAGATTTAGTGTGATATATCCTGTGTTCAGTAAAAGCGATCCTAGTGAGTGGTATATCAGATCCTTCCTGGAACTTATCAATACGAGCTTATATCTGGTAAATTCACAACTGACCAGATATTCATACTACTGACAACCCAGGAGAAGATTCAAGATTAACGAATCGATACATTCCAACTTTTCGTCGACTATATAGCTGGAATAAGCTTTGCAAGATGTTACTAAGTAACACGTAGCCTGTAGTAAACATAGGCCAAAATCCTTCTGGGCCAATTTACATCAAAAGGGGATTTAGACAGGGCGTCAGCCAATTATTAGACCCCTTTAATGTAACGACTGATACCACCTTTTGCATAAGTTATATACAACTTGTTTAAGCGTATTATATGAAATCATTGGCAGAAAAAACAGTGGATTGTATGACAGTACAAGCATGATTGATTTTATCTTGTGAGTCTTTAGTTTAATCTAAATAATAAGGTTAGCACTTGTTAAATTACGAAACCGGAATATCCAATGGAAAAGTTTAGCTCATTTACAATTTACAAGGTCCTTAATGAGACACTCTGTGTTAGACTTTATGGGCGGAGTCGCTTTTAGCATTCCTTTCACTTTTTCGAGGCATTATATCACGTAATTTTCCTGGTTATAATTGCCAAATTAGGCTAGATTTTAACACATCTATAGGGTTCATTCCAATTATAATTTCAATTTCGTCTGAAATTAGTAATTAAAAAAAATTAGTAATTTATATTTATCTCTTTAGTACTCAACTTTAATTGATATATCAAGGCTTTATTTTAGACTTGTACAATTTTAATTCCCCACCGAAAAAATAAGGCAGAATTTGAAGTTTTTTACTCGAATGCACTACTCCGATTCCCCCTTGAGAGACATAGTCGAGAGTGCGCGTGTGTGTGTGTGGCGGTGATGTAACCATATTCAGTACACGTACTTACATACATGGCTATCTGTCTGGCTCAGTCTTCTACCAAGTCATCATACCAACTTTTAGCAGGGCCTCAAAATTAGTTACCTTCTGAATACAAAACCATGGACCAATCACGAAGCCGCTATGCTCTGAAACACTTGATTGCGTTGTTTATATGATAGATATCATCCCCCATTAAGGATGATCGCAAAATCACTATGTAATATATTTTATATACATGTATATTATACACCATATGCACACATTTCAATCCGTCTTCTTGTTCAAGAAGAGATATCAATGTCGCCGCTGCTGTTTATGGTTAAACCTCCTGGGAAAGTAACCTGATCAGCCCTACCTTGACAATGGATACGCAGGACGTTGATTCTCGCCCACAATAATGTAAAACGTGGCTTCTATAGGAGTATGTTATGCGCAAACTACCTATCTCTGACATCTATTCAAAGGGAATTTCATAACCCATGGTGTACATTATAACCCCTAAAAACTATGTCAGTTCCCAACTAGAAGAGGTGAGCTATACGAACTATATTTGGCTTAAATCCAGCAACACTGATCTTTATTATCGAAAAGTGTATGTTGTACGAGTATATTCCTACCTCGTAAACCCCAGCCTAAACTGCTATATCTCATTATATTGTGATAAAATTCGCCACTTCTTAACTTAGTACCGTTGTCGCCTTGACGATATTGCACCTAATGAAATGAGTTGTCTCATTGGCTTTAGTGGGCAGGGTTTGCACAACTTTTCTCAGGTTTGAGATACAATTTGGAAATGCTCCATATCATCAACGTTCCTATTCACCAGAGATTGAACTATTGCAGTGGTACAGAAAAATTTGCTCATATATATCGACACTCAGTTAAAAAACACGGATGCTTCAAATTTCAAATTTAGTTCATAGTTCAAATTTAGTTCATGTTTTTTTTTTTTTTTGGTACTTAAATTAATGTTTTGTACTCTTTGCTTTAGTCTAATATCTTGATAATGTTTAGATAACCTTGAAGATGATTGAAGGAGTCAATCGAAATTTTGGGAAATATTAAATAAAACAACCAGAATATCAACATCGTTGTTTCTCAATTTCGTGAATTCGAGCCGAATAAAATTATAGAGAACATGAATTTTACATTCAAATTGTTAAACGAAATTCCATTTGGAATTAATACCCAGGTTTGAAATTAATTTTTGACATGTTAAAAAAATATTAGTTGTTTGGTGCGTCAGATTATTTCCTTTCAACTTTTAAAATAAAATTGAATTATTTCCCTCCAAATTGGGTACGTTGCGAATTCACTCTGCCACAGAAGAGTCGCATATTTAAATACGATATTCGTGATCAATAATAATGGTGATCCGCTTAAAATTTAAAAACTTCAGGTCAAATTTGTTTGAACGACAAACATGATTAACTAAAAAATCACTTAAATGTTGTAAATTTAATGAAAGGAATTTTTTAATAACGGTTATGATCTTCCATCCGCTTTTTTCAAAGAAGTGATGCACCCTGGTATTCTAATTACCTTCTGAAGAATGCGATACGTATCTTATAAAATTATAAAATTGGGCAATTTAATACGCCCTTTCTGGTACCTACGTATCACACATTTGTAGTAATGCAGAAGGACGTTGGGTGAAAATGTATGTAAGCTTGTTCACCTGACTGAAATTTCTATACTCGTTTCAAAGTCAACTTGTTTATTTTCAAATCTGGTTATTTAGAAATTGTAGTCGCTGGATCTTCAAAAGTTAGCTGTAAATTTGGAAATTTGGAAAATCTTTCCAAATTATGAAATAAACTCAAATCAATACAATACGACACATCATCAAATAAAAACAATTCCTTTGCATACATAATATATCGACTTGCTTCACTTCTCCTGTAATAAATCCTATTCTTTAGTATTTTCGAAAATCCACGACCACAATTTTGGCGGTCTCTTACAAACGTGTATAAAATAGAGTAGCAACTTCTTATATTTAGTTCGTTAGATAATAGTTCGTTGCAGATAATTTACTATGGGGTTTGCGTTCTTTTTTAGTGAGAACGGACCTCTTATGCCAGTTCCTTAGAAATAAATACAAACTAGTTCCAATATGGACTCTAAGATAACCACGAGGTATTTCGGGAAATTTCTTTGTGATCCCGGTATTTTAAAAAGTGCTACACATGCTGGAAAACGTCTTTGGCAGAGCTGAATCTGATGATTGATGTCAAAGTTAAGAAAAACAACAATTCTTAGTGAAAAATAATCTTTCCTTCATAAAATCTGAACCTTTTGAGCTAAAAATCTGATTTCCATTCCTTTTCATAAGAAATATTATTGAAAAAGTTTGAGCTCATCCACTTTTTTACTAAGACTGACAGATTTAGTGGTATTTTGATATTTTTCATTTCAGATCTTAGTAAATGTCCTCAAAATCTTAAAAATAGCGGATTCCTAATTTAATCAATTTCTGATTTAAAAAATTCGACATTTAACAAACCTGAAGTACATTTTATGCTATAAATTGCTCTTTTTCTTAATTTGTACCTCAAAGAGGCACTAGTTAATATTACAAGGCTAAGCAAAAACTTAAAAGGTGCACCGATTTCGCCCCCGACCATTAATGTGAGATCATTACGATATATATGTAAGTTGGCTCGTATATATCAAATTCTACCGTTCTTATTGAAAATCCGTATTCTTTAGAATTTATCACGGTCAAGAAATCAACTGGCTCAATAAAATGCCTTAAATTAGCGAATGAGTAGCAAAATTGATTAGAAATTTTTAAATAATTACCATTTTTCTGAAAATAATCCGATTTCTAAACGAATTTTGCATAATTTTGAACTTAGCCAGCCTATGGCTATGATCTATTTGTATGCAAAATTTTCGTCTCCTAACTCATACAACGAAGCTTCTATAGAGCTTTCAAAAAACAAATAGGTGGCTGGATGTGGCCATCCAGTAGTAAGTATCGCATATTTCAACAGATTTGGGATTTGGGTATTAAACGCCACAACAGCTTGGAAAATATACTAAATATATTGATTCTGTTGAATATCCATTGATTCTGACAGACAAAGTCCGAATAACTGGTTAAATGACTTAGAAAAACTTAGGTTTTGGTTATATGGATATAACAATATTCCATCATAAACGTATTTGAACAACCTAATTGCAATTTTAAGTTTTGTATGACGTCAAAAATATAAAAATGAAAATTTATGGGTAGATGGAATTATTTCTTAAGCTGTGTTTATTTCAGCTTGATTTGTTTCCCAAAAATATTTTTAACGGATATTTAGATGTGATCACAATCATTATAGCAAAAAAGTGCAACTATTATAAAATAAAATGTTCAGAAACGTATTTATTGGCATTTAATTCTTGCTCCATAGTAGGTACATAAACAATTATTCAATTCAAATCCAGTTTAACTGCATAGATTGCAAACAGCTCTTCTGATTATAAATTCCAAAATATGCTAGAATAAATGAAAACAGTTACGCAACGAAGATTTATTCAAATTAATTAATTTAAGATAGACCATCATTTATCGCTGCGCTGTCAATTTTAAAATTATTATTATTTAAATGAATTAGTTATGATATTTGCACATAATAATTTACTATCAAATTTAGAATTTCAATTGGGAACTATTTGGTAATATTCCCAGAAATCGGGCACATATATTCAAACTTCCCGCGCATGCATACTATATCAAATACCAAAAAAGAATAACGTATTTTGCTCTCATTCTAGAAGAAATACTGGGCTATTTTTTAAGATTTAAGTTTTTCAGGTTGGTAGCACTGGTTGGTAATAGCGTCCAAACGTCATCTGTCAAAGTGAAAAGTGAAAAAAAGACTAACAAACGAGCAACGATTGCAAATCGTTGAAATTTATTATCAAAATTCGTGCTCTGTGACAAATGTGTATCGTTTTACGGTCGTCGTAATCGACCTGCTGAATCAACAATTCGTGCTGTTATCTCCAAATTTTGCACCAATTTTACCTTTTTTGGACATAAAACCATCGACTCGCATAGACTCGTTTAGAGTGCGTACCGAAGAAAATATTGCAGCCGTAGCGACCAATGTTAATGGCGATCGTGAAATGTCAATTCGTCTCCGTTCTCAGCGATTGGACATGTGTTACTTAACTACAAGAATTTTTTTTTTGCCCTGATTGGCTGAGTTGAACTTGGTTGGCATGTGGACGGTGCAACATGCCACACTGCTCGTGAAATAATGAATATGTTGAGGGATGAATTTGTTGAGCAGCTTATCTCTCGATTTGGCCCTGTGAGTTAACCTCCAAGATCTTGCGATTTAACGCCTCTTGATTATTTCTTATGGGGTTACGTCAAGTCGTTAGTCTATGTGGACAAGCCGAACACTATTAAAGCCTTACAGGATAGCATAACACGCGTTATTCGTGGAATACAGGCCAACATTTACATGAAATTATTTAAATATTAAATGGCAAAGACCAATTTATCGATTCCAATAAAAAAAAATTAATATATGATGCAAATTTGAATGTTTTATTCGATTTTTAAGAAAACTACGATCAAAAAATCACCCTTTACTATCCTTTTTTGGGGAAAGTGAGAAATGAATCTGGACAGATTTCGCGGGAATTCCCGCATTTGCAAGCGTTCACTACCTTTTTGTTCAAAATACGAAAGAAAAATTCACGTTAGTAGTTTTGCCAAGATTTTGTAGATGTCGTTTGACTTGGTCGGTTAGTTGACATTTCAAAACTACAATTATTTTTAAATGATTCACATCAACTTACTGTGCCACGCTTTGCTCACATTATGCGAAAGACAACTTACAAACCTTGCGTGAATTATTAACTGTCATGCTCCTCGCTCCAAAATTCAGTTAACTGCAGATGTTTGACCCCATCGTGCAGGGTAAATTACTTAATTTTATCTGAAATAAATGTGAACAAATGTCTGTTTGGTAACTGTTTCGTTATCTCTTCCAAAATCCAACATCAAGATTTTGGTGTTTATACTCAGAAGAACTACTAGCGTTCTTTGCTGCTAAACCGGATTTGAATGATTGTTTATTGATTGAATAATTGTTTAATTACACACTATGAATTGTTTTATTTTATAATAACTATGCTTGTTTGCTACAATGAGGGTGACCACATTTAAATATTCATTATAATTATTTTTGAGAATTCTTTAATTTGCTTTAATACTTTAAAAAAATCAAACTAATACTGGTAACGTATTAATGAATAATAATGTGACATCTTTAAATACGGCTGAAGACCGACGTATTTAAATTTTTCTAGCTCTAGAAATGGCTTGGAGGACCATTTAAATGAAAAAACAGACATTGATTGGCATTTGCAAGGCGGTGAACAAAATGGCGAAACATTAATGTATTTGGAAACGACTGTGCCGGGAATGTTCGACGCCCTAATGGCGAGGAATTCCATGTTCGCTTTACACGGGGTCACGTAGGCGGCCAGCCGGTCCGATACATCGGATTACCGACACTATGACCAGATTCCACTATAAAGATATCTTGGAAAATACAATGTTGAACTATGCTGTGGAAAGTATGCCTCTTACTCTTACTAAGTTGGTAAAGGATTGGTTCCAAGATAATAATGTTGCCCTTCTTGACTGGCCAAGTCAATTTCCGGACTTAAATCCAATCGAAAATCTTTGGGGGGAGTTGAAACTAAGAATGGAAAGGAGGTTCTTAAAAATAATGATCAGTTATTTTGTTCAAAAAACTTGGTATGAAATACCAGTAGAAACCAGCAGGAAGCTTATTGCCAGCATGCCAAAAACAGTCAACAAAATAGTTGAAAATAAAGGTGGATATACCGACATTTAACGAAGCTCAGCCAATTTAGCAGAAAAAACTTGATTTCTTCTACTTTTTTGCTTATTTTAACTAAATGTACTTACTATTTTGTCCAACGTTTTTTGATTAATTTCTTACTTTTTGAAAAATAATGAATTTAGTTTTTTTTTTTTTATTGTTTTAGTATTTACTTTATTTCTAATGTTATAACAAAAGAAAATAGTATATGTTTTTTCTTAAATTAAATTAAATAAATTTTCGTCTACGAGCCTTTAAAAAAATATAGTGTGTACTTATTATTTTTACCATAAACCACACAATTTATGTGGGAGACGAGAAGGCGAAAAGGCAAGATTTTCAAATTTTGGCAAAAATTTTAATTGAATATAATCGACAAAAATTTAAATTAAATTGACAATACAGCTGGGTGATAAAATACTGCTTGAAAGATATGAAGCTAAGAATACGTGGGTGGTACCAGAAGGGGACAAATCAAGCTTTAGGTTGGACCAGTTTATGAATAGAGGGAATGTTTAAATTTTGACAAATCGGTAAATTGGTAAGGGTGATACTAGAAGAGATTTAGCAATAAAGGCCTTTTTCATTCCAAAGCCCTGCTTATGTAAACTCTTGGGACCGTATGCATAAATATTTATTGAAAGTTTAATATTCACATATTCACATTCATAGCAAAAACGTTCTTCAAGCATTCAATAAATTATTATAAATAAGGCATTTGGTACATGTCAAGTTTGACTGAGTAAATGGATAGAAGATATGAACCTAAAAACATATTGGCTAGTTAAACCACTTGTACGGAAGATACTAAACGGGGTCTAGCTAATCGGGCGAATTTTGCTTAGGATCAGAAAGTAATGCAATGGACAGATTGCAGCAGTTTTCGGATTTAGAGTTGGAGGAAAAAGAATTTCGGAAAATCGGCCAATTCATACGGGTGGGACCAGAAGGAATAGTCCGTTAGCCCATTTTCAATCCTCGGCTTTAATCTGAGAAAATATTAGACTGTGCCAAGTTTAAGAAGTTTCGCAAAGATTTACGGCAGTTATAGTGTCCAACAGTCAGCCAGCCATGACTTGAAAAGTCTTAAAACACATTTGATCAAAAGAAACTTGGTACTTTAAACGCTTTCTTCTGAGTATGAAATATTGTATGCATTTACCCGTACGAAGGTGTAATAATATTCCTTGTTGCCAGTTTGGCATGGTGAAAGTAACTCATAGTGCACATTACCACGATAATCTTGTTTCACATTTCACGATTGTTTCCGGATCATAAGTATGGACCCACGTCGATTGTTTCGGATCATAAGTATAGACCCACGTCTAATCACCTGTGATAACGCATTTAATAACACGCTAGTTGCCGAAATCATCTATTCAAAGATTATAATGCGACGACGTTTTTCGAAAACAACGTTGAGTATTTTTGGTGCTAATCGAGATTTGACTCTGAGTCCAAAAATACTTTTCGAAATGAAGCTAACTGATGCGTTTGAAATGCCAACAGTAGATTTTAGTATCAAATCTAGTATCAATTAATTAGAGTGTTCAAAAATGAAACTGATTACCGGTTTTTTTTTAAAGAAACCGCACTTTGATTTCTTTTTAAATCTTCGATTTTTTCAATTCCGTTTTTTGAAAGATACGATTTAAGATTTAAAATACATGGAAATAATCAGAATTTGATTTGGTGATCTTAAATAATAATGTTTCAGAGGGCAATAACTACAACGCACATATATTGACAATTTGATGCTGAAACCATATTTCATAAGATTATGTTATTGGCATTAGTGAAAAGAATTCATTTTTTATATATTAGACTTTTCACAACTTTGTAACAGCATATTTTACTAATTGAGAATGCACACGGAACATTGCCGAAATATTATTTACGCGATATCTCGAAAACTTGAGCCGCCTTAAAACTATTTTCATATCAAAAATGCTTACATTTGGTATACAATATAAACGGCATGCAAATAAATTATAAAAGCTCCAAATATTTGGTTATTATGAATTTTTTAAAATAATAAATTAAAAACTAGGTTTCACAAACTAAACTAAACTCAACTAAACTAATAATATCGGTGGAACAAATAACATTTTGTAATTTTACATTTTTAATCGTTTTTCTTTGGACTAGAGCTTACTACCGAAATATTATAATATTTATTAGAATGCTGTATATGTATGCTAAAAGCATGTTAAAACATCCATTCATCAAACCATATTTAATACGTGCCGTCTCTTTTACATCAACTTCCTAATATCGCCTTCTAAAATGAAAACGAACCAGTTTATATATTGTAATTTTGTCAATCCCTTGCAATCGTCTGCCTCTCTGTTAATGGGATTCTTAGTAAATCACTCTAAACTTATAGAATACAACAAGAACGACTTTATCGAAATTAAGATCTTTCATCCGTTGGGGAAGATATCCAACTAACTTAGTTTTGGTGGCATTTCTTCTCTTCAGCGCTGTGAATTTTGATTTTATATAAATTGTCTGTAGTATTCTGGTAAGAACCAATACAACCACCGTCAAATGTACGTTTACGTATAGCATCATAATAACAACCATCTGGGGATGATGAAACATTGACAGGTTGGCCCTTAAATGTCTGGGGAAGTTTCTAAAAAGGGTTTGGGTACTGTGCAGGGGTTGAAGAGTAAGCCATTTCGATAAATGTGATTTTAGCAAATTATATACTCGTAGTTGTGTTAGAAAAATACTGTTAGCCTACTTGATTTATTTACCGACTGTAGCGAGATGGTAAATATACGTGATTATCCTTCACTTTGTCGAGTTTGAAACCCCGGCATACCCGTCTACCGGGTTATCCATTTTTCGATTTCGAAGGTAAAGTTAAACAAAACACACATAAAGCTATGATTTCGATGAAACTTTTATTTCGTTATAATGCTTGAACCTTACCATAATGTATGAAATACAAAGTCATTTAAATGACTGGATTGAGTGAAGCAGTGGATCCTTTTGATGCTGTTTCCGACCACTTTTTCGCACAGTTCGGGCGGTATCTCGGCAATAACTTGACAAATGATGGTTTCCAAATACTCCAACGTTTGGGGATTATTTGCGCAAATACGCTCCTTGACGTAGCCCCACACAAAAAAAGTATACGGCACCAAATTGCATGATCTTGGTGACCAATAGACGTCGTCAAAACGTTAAATTACGCTTTCTGGAAACTTCTCATGCAATAAAGCCAAAATCGGTCAGCGATATTTTCCGCAGTACGTAAATTGCAATAATGCATAGGCCTGACCACATCTGTAATGCTTCCAGCCTCTTCAAACTACTTTATAATCTTGCCAATTCCTTCGATTATGACGACCATAATCACCGACGACCATAATGCACGAAAAATACCCACATTTGAAACACTACTTTTGTAGTAAGTTTTAACTATTTTTACGCGTTCTTCGCTTATTAAACGATCGTGGGGGGAGGAAACCGAAGGGTTCCGCTGATTTTAGGTGTTTTCTTTGAAATGACACATTCATAATATTCACTAATACCGACTAAACGGATTTCGTGGTCGGCGCTTCCTTCTGTAATGTTGCAAAGTTAGGCCAATGATTGAAATTTAGATTTTACTCTCTTTTCCTTAAGATTTAGTTTCTTTATATTTTTTATGGTCTAATTAAGTTTAGATAAAGAATGGTAAGTTAACAATATTTTACAGAATACAGAATAACAATGATATAAGAAAATGTAATCGTATATGCGATAACATTTGCATGGTAAACTTTATATATAAATATATATTTGTAATAACATAATACGTATATGATATTGTTTAATAAATGTATACAACATTTGTTACTTCTGAGTGGTTTGTCTGAGTTTAATTATTCAATGTGTTTGAATTCAACGCTTAGTGAATTTTTTTAGAAATCGAGCTCCTACTCCGCAGTTACTGAAAAAAATATATATGGAAAAGTATCTGTTCAGCTCCATCTTAATATAATACTTTAGGTGTCGAACATCCTTGATAAGTGTTTGATATAGAACAATTTTAAAATGTAGCGATCGACTGCGACAGACTAAAATTTATACGTGTTTCCATTTCATTTTAAGCTCGACTAATTTCCAAACAAATTTGAGAAAAAATTCTAATGTCTGCGGATTTGTTTCAGAAATTTCTAGTTGCGTACAAATTTTTAGGAAGTTTTCTTTTAAATTTCAAAATAGTATATGATGTACATTAGCTTCAAACATTTGGAATTACATTACAAAGTTTCTTCATTAATGTTAATATATTTTTTTTTTTTTTACTTCAACGCATTTTATTTAAATCATTGATCATTCATAAAAAACAAAATTTTACGATTTAGTAGCCCAACTAATGTTCTTACTTATGAAAACATTGGTTCGACTTTGTGTTTATCAGCTTGTAATTTTAAAGTATCAGTAACAGATTTAATTAGATTTTGTGACATTTACGTGATTTTCGGTGTAATTTGATGTTTAAAATGGCACGAGAAATTATATTTTAATTTTTCCGTGAATTTCTATAATTCTGGAAATTCAAACACTTTTTTGATATCTCAAGAAATTTAAGAAAACATTTATGTATATGAAAATGTATTACCTATATATATATATGTATATATATATAAAGACAAAAGTGTCCATTTCTATATGAGAAACGCTCGTGAATACGCTTTTTTATAATCATAGGAAGAGGTTTGGGAATAGTCGGTTTCCAGTAGCCGAAAATAGTCGACAAACTAGTCGGAAAACAAGAGGGGCGGTTATCATCGGTCTGCTTAGAACTCTATTCAGTATAGGCGAAAAACCGGCGGTATCGTTATAACCGGCTAATAATCTGAGTGGATGTAAGACTATTAAGTCTGCGACGGATAGAGCGGTAGAAGAATGTAGGGGGGGGCGGCACATCAGTTGATTGTCGGTTATTCCTTTATTGTCGTATATTCTTTTGATTAGCATATATGCCTGCATGTCGTTATTGCTTTAATGTTTATCTCTCTCGAACGAAAATTGGGTTTATCGATCTCAAAAGCTTTCGCTCCCCTGCATTTATGAATGTCAAAATGCGATATTTACGTATTTGGAAGTCGGGTTATCGTCAGATCAAAAAAATTGCACTTTTGTTGCCATTTCCCCCAAAACTAGCACAAATCATAACAATTTGTTCGGAAGCACATACAACTCTATTTACAAGTGATCAGCTGCAAATGAGAGAGAGAGAGAGAGAACATGAATTGGAGAACAAGAGAGAGAGAAAGAAAAAATGAATAAGAGAGAAATAAACAGCTATTCGTCCAGATATTATTGCCGCAAAAAAAAAAAAACAAACACACCGCCTCCCATAAGAATTAAAAGGCTTCCTTTTTTGTAATGAAAAAACAGTTTCTTTTTGATGCTTTATACATTACTTTAGTTATTTTATTTTTTGAGTTTTAGTAGTACAATTAACACTATATATGTTTTTACATGTGCATCCTCTTAATGACTGCCGTTATTTAAGGATGCTTCCTTTTATGTAATTTCCTTGAAAAATATTTTATACATATTTAAAACTATTTAACTTTGTTAGCAAAAGTTTGAATTTCGTTATTACCAGAATATTTCTCATCTTAAAATTATGTTTACAAAATATTTATCATAAGTATTAATCAAATATTTCTTATCTTAAAATTATGTTAACCCATAGTTAACTGTTTTAAATATTAATAAACTAACGATAACGATTTTACACTTATCGTTCGCTGTCCATAAATAATAATTTCACTTTCAATACATTATTTTGCTTTCTTTATTTTTACTCTTCAAAAAAACAGCGAATGAAAATTTTGACATTTGCGTTAGCGGAGTTGGGAAACAAAATAGAGAGAAACGCAATTTTATATGAAAATACTTATATACGTTTTCGCTTACAATTCTAACGTATGGCCTTTACGTTGAAAAAGATTAATTTTCTTTTCAAGATGTGGTAGTTTTGTCATATCGAACCAATTGCGCCACTTATTTAAACGATGCACCGGGTCATCGCCACCGAAAATTTGTATTTTTCTATAACCACTCCTACAAATCCTACAAATAAGGTGCGTTTAATATTTATAAAGCCATCCATAAATTTGCAGTGTTTGTACATTTTTTGTTATTATGATATTCAATCAAAATGTTTGTTTGAACGAAATAACATAACGGTACTCTTGTTTTTGCGATAGATCTGTTGCTACCGTGCTTTACAATTATAATTATAGTTTTAAAGGTGCAACCGATAAGATCACTGTAATTTTGTGAAGAAGTGGTAAAACTCAGTAATAAAAATGACATGCCGCGAGGAAAAAGTTTGACAGAACACGAAATAGGAAGAGAAATTAGGCGCAACTGAACAAATTCTGAAACAACAAAAAAATATTTTAGTCCTTGTATGGCCATCAGTGGCAGATGAGCTCTATCCCCGATACCACCACCAATCTGTCTTTGAGCGAAGGTCTGTCCATTTTGCAGACGATCACTCCGAATAGTTGAATAATTGAAAAGTCTGATGTTCGGCATTAGCCTATCTTAAAAAGGTGGCTATAGATGCGCATAAAATTTGGCTTATATTTTGCACCATTAACGTTGGAAAATACCTTTAAAAATGTTTTTCGATAGCATTTCTTCAATATTATATCGTCCCTGCTCTTCGAAGGCTATAATTTTGGAAATAAACAACTATTTTGATTGATTTCAAATTTTTTGTTTCAAACGTTATGAGATAATGAAAATAGAAGCTGACAGACCTATATGAGCTCTTACAAGCAGAGGAATAATTGACTTTACAAGGAAAGTCATTTTTTTCTCTCAACTTATAATGGTTTATGAATTAAGTGTACATATTAGTGGGACTACTTTAGGAAATGTACTTAAAAATGTCAAACATTTCAAAAAAAAAAAAATTATACAGTTGATGTTCTGAATACTGAAATATTCAGTACATCCACTGTATAATAGGAGGGAAAGAACACTATAGTAAAGCGTTAAACTTATTATAATGTATGACAAAATGGGCCTGGTCGCTAAAGCGACACCAATGAAGGGCCACATCGCCAGTAACGAAAAGCGTCTGAGAGGTGCCACTATTTAATCCCGGCTCGGGCAAAATGTGTTCCAAGTAGCTACCGAATTACTCATACCCTCATCCAAAGGTAAAGGAGGAATGTTATTTGATATTAGAAACAATTTGAGCTAGATTCTAGGTATCTTAAGACGAAATTCGTTAAATGGATTCTTGAGAAAATTGAGCCATATTCATTAGTCTCCCTAAATCTAATGATTCTTAAGTCGTACTTTGAAATTAAAAATTGTTAAAACTGTCATACTCAAACAAGGCGACGGATTTGACAAAAATCAGTTTTACTCAATTTATTTGGAATTTTTACCCCGAATAATATAACAATGCATTTTATTATTAGACTCACTCAGCGAAATCTGTGAGAAGGTTTTACTAGACTCGTCGATTATTTGATTACTCAAAGTATTCGTCAGAAGAGTTGAGGTGACCGCCGTTGAAATAATGATAGGTAATTGCGTCATCAGGGTTCAAACCCAAGACCATATACATACATGATAATCACATATTTTAGTCATCATGCAACGCCGATGTATTTTATAATGTTTATTATATGTCAAGACTTGGGGGTGTTGTGTCCCATACTATTAAAACTTTGCACGCTATTTTCTTTTTTCCTATACTTTAATTAAGAACTGTAACGACCTCTCTAACGACCTGTATCGACCATCTCTCGTATCTAAAAGTTGCAGTTTTCATTGGAATTTGATTATGAAGTGGATTCAGGACAAAGTCGTGTATATTCCTTGTAGTCATGGTACGTATTTTGACGCATATTTATGGTTAATCATAATTCCAAAATTTGATGTAGTTTTAATATTGGTAAAACTGTTCCTATTTTCTACTGCATACTTCCAATTTCTTCTCTAAAGAAATTTCCTTGCATATGACGAATGAGACTTAGTAGAGCTTCTCACTATCAGAGAGTTTACACGCATTCTCTTTTTAGGCTTACTTTCCTTTACAATAATTAAATAAATATAGTATTGACCCACAGAGACGGTACATGTTAAAACGCAATGATTGACATTAAATAAGAAATACAACATCTCTCAAATAGCCGCAATGGTGCAGCGCATCAGAGAGTTCAAACTTTCAAGGACTCTAGCGCGTATATCAGTCTGAAAAATGAGTTATGTTGACTTTCAGGGCACCGGTTATTTGTGGATTATTAACATAGAATTGCGACTTAAGGGAACTTCACGAGAAAAAGTTTAATAGGGTCAAATCTCACGATCTCCATGCGCACAAATCGCAGGTTTTAAATACCCATTGTTTTGAATGTCACATCCGTATTATATAATTTTGGCCAAAGCAAATTGACTACCATCGACCGGTGGTGATGATGCCGCTGGCCTACAATCCACATTAAATAATGACTTACATTTCTACATAGCGGATCTCATGTGGATTGGCAACGTTCCAAGTCCGCCAACTTTGACTGTTAACGTACTCATTCATCCAAGGATCACTGTCATTTTCATAATAATGTTTTGTCATTTGCAATGGAAATATCTTTATCCGTGTTTGATATTATCACATTACAGTGCGAAATAAAGTTTTATTTTTTGCATGGTAGTTTTTTCTATTATCATGAAAAGTTTTCTTTCGAACAAGAAAATCTCAGGTATGTTTTCTTGGATCAGACAATAAACCATTACGCCAATCGTATCAAGTTAACTTCGGCCAACTATAGTTATTGCCACAAAATAGCTGTAGTTATACATATCGCACCCTAAATACAAAAGGGGCACAACTCAAAAATTGTCAAAATCTACTTTTTCCCATAAACTGATTCACATTACACATCTCTAACTACTATAAAAATTTCCGCCTCATCACTATCTTCTTTAACTGGAAAAATGCCGTTATGTCTATTTTTATGTCAAGTGTGTTGCTTCTGCACGATCAACTAAAGAGAATTATTTTTAATTGCGTTTTCTATTTTTTTTTTATTTTCCCAAACATAATATAAAATTGAAAAAAATATAGCAGAACCTTCTTCAATATTGCATTTTTTCATACTGGAACAATATTTTCTGTAAATATTGCAACCATTTTTACATAAACGGTTTTTTGCCTCTACTGAATAATAGAGAATTTTGAGTTGTGCCCCTTTTGTACTTAGGGTGCGATATAATATATGTACATATGTTGACCTCGAGTGCTAAATTAAGTTGTTCTGATCTATTCTAGATTTTATGGAAATTATTCATTTTAGGCTCAATTTTGTTCTAAGTAAACTTCAATTCTTACAGACTGTTTTTAGTGCCAAATGCTAATGACCTAAATATACAGGGCTATAAATTTTTCGGTTTCAAAGGTAAAGTTAAGTAAACATGACTATGATTTTGATGCGATCATAATGCGCACCAAACAATCGCTTTTTCCGGATATTCCGGCTTTTCTACAATCATTTCTGGGTTCTCCGATCCCCATATTCAACAATTTTGCTTGTTGACATAGCCATCGACATAACATCACTGACACCGCAAACAGTCAGTTATGTTCCAACATATGAGTATACTTATATTATACAACTTATGCAACTATGCTTATATGAAATAACATATGTATTCCTTCATTTGATTTCGTTAAATGTTTACATTGTTACATTACAATACATTAATACTTTAGAATATAATGTCGGAACAGTATGTCTAGAATATGGAATCTTTTTACTCCAAGCTTTCCATTACTATCATCCAAGAGGGATATGCCTAATGGATTGTCGTGGTGGCTTATTTAAACATATTTGCCTAAATTCAACAACTTCTTGAATTTCTTGAACCTTTGACATCTGTAGATCCCTATGTGTAGCTTTATTTTTTAGATACCAGGGAGAATTTATTATTAAACGTAAAGTTTTTGACTACTGGAGATGCAAGATTTCAATACTGGAATTACTAGATGTTCCCCTCAATAGAATTCCATTAGTACGAGCTGGTTTTAGAATAACTTTATACTAGATCTAGCTGTGATTTATATACTAATAACCAAATCAGTTTTGATTTTGCTTGCAAGTGAGTCGTCTACCTAAATGCATACCTAACAACTGTGCTTCTCGGTATTTCTACACCATTTAGAAATACGGCAGGACAATCTTTTCTTCTTGTTGCAAATGATATATATGTTGTTTTTTTCTGTATTTATTTTACATGTTTCCATGCTATTCTACATGTTTTCTTTCAATCAATCCTCGATTTAATGTAGTTGACCTTGTACATCGCGTAAAGACTCAATTTCGGATGCTGTTAATGTAGTCTCATCTGCATAAATTGCAATCATTACATTTTTCGTCATAGGCATGTCGGATGAACATGAACATTTAATAAAGCGTAGGCCTAAGAACTCTAACTTGTGGAACTCCTGTTCGCATATGCATACCTAGTAGTGAAAAATTCTTGATTGATGTTCTGTCTTACAAATATGACTTTAATATCATATAAAACGAAGACGGGAGCAGATTCTTTAGTTTGTATAACAGATCAGAGTACTAAACTCTTTCAAATGCGTCACTAATTTCTAAAATAATGCCTGAACTGTACATTTTATTTCCAAATGCGCCATTGATAACGCTAATTATACAATAACATTGTTCAGATGTACGACGGCTACTTCGATATCGACTGTTGTCATTCGTTTCAAAAGCATTATCTCGAATATTCCTGAGAATGTTGCCAGCAAACTTATTGGTTTGTTAGATCTTAGATTCCCAGATTCCCAGCAGTATTTCCAGATTTAGAGTAGGGAAATACCGAAGCCGTAATATAAAATCCTATAATAAAGTCAAGAATATATAACTTTTTTGTGAAATTGATTTAGCAACTTTTGCATCAATCCTGTCGCACCTGTGATATTTCCCTTTACCGCTAATTAACCAATTTTCTGTAGCACCTCCATTGCTGATGTACATATGAGTGATGGGCAGATCCATTTGACATGGAAAATCAATAAATCCCATAATGACCGTATCGTCATTTGTTGCGAATGAAAGTGATTCAAAAATATTTCCTTTCACCATTCATATCCTTAACAGGAACGTTTCGTTTTGCAGGGCGCTTTAGATATTTAGTGGTGTTAAAGAGACCGCTGTTCACACATTTCTTGGGTTATATCCTATATTGTGATTGCTTTGTTCTTTCAACTTGCTTTGGTTTCTTCACCACCTGATTAAATTTACGCTAATCTCTTGCATTTCTGCTACAGGTATATTTCCATATCTATCTCGGCCTTCTGGCTGATACCGTAAAATCGAAAATATTTCGAATACGTTATATAATTCCCTCTGAGTGTTTTTCTTTTTTTTTTTAGTGATTTTTAAAAGAATTTTTGCGGATTTTGGACTAAAGCATGAAAGAAATTCCATCGTATATAGCAAAATCAAGTAAATTTGGGATCTTGTTCAGATCAGTTGGTGCCGGCGCGCCAGTTGAAAATTTGCTATAATGATTTTTGACAATGCTTTTGTACAGTTTACGGCCTTTTGACTTAACAATCTTGAGCCCCACCAAGGATACTTCGCTTTATAATCACCACCACCAATAAATATTAAAATGACATCGATAAAATTCCAGATTCCAGATTTTATAACTATGATGTCTAATTATTTAGCTTCTTACAAATATATTCTTTTCTTTTACAGCATCCTGATTTATCATGGCTTCGGAGTATATCACATTGGTGTTGATTGTGGTAAATTTGTTCAAATTGTCCCCATTCTGATTTCGGTTAATTGGAAATCTTGCAGTAGCAGAATCATTTCTGTTTTGACGTTTTTTAACAAAATGTTTTTATGATAATGTTTTTTATGATATCCCTGTGTATGATCATTTTCTGGGCAACGAATCTTGGATCAAGATCAACGAAGGACTTCGATAGAGGTTGCATGGTCACACTACATTTAACACCGTGTACATTTCCTACATCAAATGTTAATGACAAAAGATGAGCCTTAATTTATACGGAAGGCGTGGTGTGAAAACAACTATCTTGGAAAACAACTCTATGCAAATGTTCGTCTCTGGTTTGATATGCATGAAAATTGGAAATTTGCAAACATTTGTTTTGTTCAAATGTGTTGTTCTTTGTCACTCATAAAATTCGTCAACGTTGTCAGTAATATCTTCATCAACACTTGCAGCAATCAGGATAATTACTTTAGAGAAAACTGGTAGATATCGCAAAATACTCGTATTCCTTGCTTAAATTATGGCTGGGAAAACAAAAGAAAATAAACAGGTGATAACAGCAATAGCTAATGTTTTAGTCGTTTGCATTTGCTGCGCTACATATTTGGTACTTTGAAGAAGGAATATCGAACAGGCTCTTCATAATTGTAATCGATTGTAACTAGAGTATTCAAAACCGAAAACCGGTTATTCATTTGTAGTCACGGCTAACCGTTTATTGAAAAATTATGAAAGCAAATTAAAATTAAAACCCTTGAAAATAGCAGGGAATTTATTCAAGCCCAACATATTGGTAATTTAATAACAGCTTCAAATACATAATTAATAACCCCTTCACTCAATCGTTCCTCGATTGCGAATGCATGTGCGACATATTTGGCATCAAAATTATTAAATATGTACCCAATATATGTATAATAATAATTATGCAATACTTATTTCAACCGCATATTTGAATCGGTTATAAAAGTATATTTTACTGATGGACATAAAAATTTGTTATTCTAATTTTCGAAATATTTCTAAATATGCACGTACTCAATAGAGAACATTGCTTATGCGATAGTTTGAAAAGAATAAAGTAGGCTTTTATAACAGATTCAAATATTCGATTGAAATAATAGCTTAAAAGATTTAATTTTATTAAGAAAATTAAGTACCAGTTCAAACTTTGGAACAAGAGAAAGGTATTTTTTCAAAAATTTTAAAATTCGAAATTGACACTTGTATGGACGAAGAAATTCAAACAAAATCATACTTCAGCATACTTCAATCAAACTTTCCACTATATTACTAATTCTGACGTCCTTTTGCATTGCCTCGAAAGACATCAGAGACGGTGTGATTATCCGGTCGATTTTTTCATATGTTGTCAGGCATTAGATTAAATGCCATTGCCAAAAAACTAAGTTACTGCGGCCTAAGCATTGGGGGGTGGGAAATTAGATTTAACTAAATTGGTCAATTTATACAGGAAGTACCCGAATAGGCTTTATACTACAACCCATATTCATTCTCTGAAATAAACTGTTTATAGTAAGAACAGGCAAACTCCTTAAAATAGCCATCAACGGCAGATTCCACTTCTTCATTATTGGCAAATCCTTTACCACCGAGCCATTTCTTCAAGTTTGGAAATATAAAATAGTCCGAGGTAAATAAATGATGTGTGATGAAGCAATCCTAACTTTAATTCATTACTTTTGGCCATCCTGAACTTGATCATTGTTTTGATGAATCAACACTTTCTTTTTCACCAAATGCGGTCTTTTTCAATAATCATTTTTTTGGTGTACCCATGTTTCATCCATGGTGAAACATCGCCAAACACTCTACTGAAACACCTTTCGTGACGCTTTTTTTCTCTAGTGAAAGCAAGAGCAGCACCCATCTTGCGCACGGCTTTCTCATCTTCAGATCTATCATCTATCATTTCAGCCAGCTCACGCATCTTCAGCTGACGGCCAGCCAGTACCATTTTGTGGAATCTAACATGACTTTAATATCGGTTGGACTGATACCTTTCAAATGGAAATATTGAATTACATAGCAATGACCAATTTTTTCCATGTTTACAAATAACTGAGATCGATTGTTTCTGATGGCTCAAATAAAACTAACAAACAACGTGGCGCTTAAACCGTATGTTTTATAAGGTTGCCATTTTTCACCAAAATTATTTTTTTTTTTCAAACTACTGGCGCCATCTATAGTTCGTCGACAGTTCGACTAGTTTTGGGACCTCCCTCGTAATATTTGAAGGGACCTGCCCAACTGCGGGTATAGTTAAAGTTCTGAAAAAACAACCAAATTTGAATAACAAAAAAGGTCCAGTATCAATATATACTTGATAAGAAAGAGCTTCTGATACGTCCGTTTACTGGTAATGAGTCGAGCTGTGGTTTTATATATACTCGTATATTATGGACTGCAAGTGACATAGGTGGCTGAATTCGACCCAGCAGGGTAAAAATCGCCCATATAAGGACTGAATTCAACTTGCTTTTAACATACGAGTATATACAATATATGAGAACAGCAAATAGTTATGGAAAACTATATTCCCATCTTATAGATCTTTTGATGTGCAAATGGTGACACAATAAGTATAAAACCGATCTATATGGCAAATCTTAAAATCCGATAAAATCTGCGTAACAAATTTCATTCCTTAGCAGCTAAATGGAAACTGAAGTTGCCGAATAATTCATTGATAAGATTGTTGGGGCCTTCCCGTGTTAAGTTTCTTTAATATCGCATTTTTTTATCAATCATCCGATTCCAATTCGGATCGTTGTTACACTGCAAGGGGAAACTATTTTTGATTGATTTAGGAACCAGTTTCCAAATTTGCTTAGAATCAAAATTCCATTTTCCATTTTTCCCCGTTTTCAGATTCAAATTTGTTTAAACTTAAAAATGAAAATTTTCATTATTTCATCAAAATGTGTTTTAAAATGTGCGTTTAAGGAAAGTAAGGACTTTATTGGAGTCTCGGACTGTTACTGCTGGTTTCCATCAACCTGGCGATTGTTGACACTTCCAATACTATGATCGGATGCCGTGGCGTAAGAAGCTACTCATCTTAATTGGCACAAATATAGGAACACAAAGAAAAGAAAGAAACGAGACGTCTTTTTGGAACGCAAATGTTATAAGGACTATTATTTAAGGTTATGCACCGAACTCTTTATAGAGTTAGTTCTATCGGCTTGAACAGGTATCCTCGACAAACATGAGAGTGAACTCACGGCCCTATAGCAGTTGGGCTGGACGAGACAGGAATGTTGATCATGAAAGAGTTGTGATATTTAATGTAACTCAAGCGCAAAAGGCTTGAAGTAAGATGGGAATTCGTTCGTAAGTTGCCAAGACTCTTAGATAATCGAAATTTAACCCTATAAACTACTAAACAATCACAAACCACATTAAAGGGAAATGATTCTACGGAAGATAAAGACGATAAGGTCAAAAACACATTTTGTTAACAATGTTTTAATGTCAAAATAGAAACGAAAGAAGGTGTGATTAGTCAAATAGTGAGAAAATTCAGTCTATATCGCAACATCACTAAATGCGTGAAGTGTGCCATATTTTGTAGTATTCAATGCATCTTTTTGAAAGATATGAAGCTAAAAATGCATGGTTAAAAGGGTCATTTGTAAATTTTTCCAAATACTACGAGACTTGTTAAAAAAAAGGTGAATTTTCAAATTCCGCGACTAAGTACATTCGACTTTCGATTATTATTTTGTTTTGTGTTGGTACACTCGTCTTGAAGATATGTTGACGGTTTTATCCATATATCATGTTTAGTTTGTTTGCGAGAGGCATAAATAAGACCGTTTCCCCCGCTACTTCGTTACAATGAGAAGGGCTCTTTGAAGGATGTCTCTGAATGTTCCCAAAAACATCCCCCTAACTGCTATTGCCACATCGTCTGCGTATGCGACAACCTTGATACCAGACTCCTCTAAAGAGAACAAAATACAATTCAGAATACTGTTCATAGTAAAAGGGACAGAACACCAACTTGGAGTGTTCCCCTACTAACAAATCTGTTCATGTCCGACGACCCTAATTTAGTCCTGATACATCTCTTCGTAAGAAGATCGCACACTAGTCTTCTAATACTGACGTCTACTCCCAGGTTTGATAGTGCTGAGACTATGGTATCAGGAGAAATGTTATTAAATGCCATTTCTATATCTAAAAAGGCTACAAAAGTATACTCCTTGACGTCGAGTAAACCTTAGATGAATCCGACCAAGTCGTGCAGGTCAGTCTCAGTGAACTTATCCTTGCAGCAAGCACGTCTGTGCTCGTTCTAAGATAGCTACCAATGAGTCTCTCCAGCGTTTTGAGGAGAAACGATGACAGGCTGATAGATCGAAAATCTTTTGGTTCTGTATGGGATGTTTCCCGGCTTTAGGAATAAAGACCACAAGGGATATATGTTAGGTCGATACAACCAATATAGAGCTCCTCAAGCCATGGAATCAGTGTACCAGCCTCAGCTTATAATTATATCCGGTCCGAGTGACTTGAAGGGTTTGAAGGTTCTAATTGCTTACGCTACTTTGGGTTTGGTTACTATTTCCCTGGCAACGACCGACGGGTAATTTGACGCAGTGTTGTCCGCGACAGTTCCATTTCGAGAATAACCAGGAAAATGATTATCCAAGGGCAACTAAAATGATTCTTCACTGGATGTTGTCCAATTACACTGCGGTATGGAGGCCAGTATTTTCCTTAACCTTGCGGCTTCGGAAGTGTCCTCAACTTTGTTGCTGAATTCACTCCATGACTTCTTCTTAGCCTTCCTCAGTGCACTCTTATATTCCTTAAGTTTCTCTTTGTAGTTACCTAAGTTCTGTGAAGCCCTTGTGAACTTAGCCCCGTTGAAGAACTTCCTACAGCACTTCCCGAGATCTACAAGTTCCAATGATCACCATCGCGGTCGTTGCTTAGCCCTGGCCCTACCCTTGGGGCATGAGGTCTGCAGCGAGTCATTCAGAGCCCTTGTGACCTCTCTTAGGTATCCTTGCAAAGTTCCTGTTAAATGCCTTCCTGTACTTGTTCACGTCTGATTTCCTGACATTCAGTGGAAAAACAGTCCTTTCAACCCTTTCCAATCCACTCAGACAGAAGCTGACATAACGGTGACCTGAATAGCTATGATTATCCAAAACTTTCCATTCTCCAATCCTATCAGCTAGTTTCTCAGAAACGAGGCTAACATCCAGCTCCTCTTGTCTATCTCTGGTGATGAATGTGGGTTCATCACACGTATTACAAATTGGCAGGTCAGTACTTACAATATACTCAATAAGTGACTCACCCCTGTCCTTGATATCGGTACTACCCCAGACTTCGCGGTACGCATTGAAATCACTGCCCACTATCAAGTTATTTCCAGCGGTTTTGTCCGCTTCCTCCAGCGTTTTAGAGCACCTAAAGGAATCTCCATGTCATGGGCCATGTACGCCGAAGCCAGCCAAATTTAGGAATCGTTGTGTTCCAGGCTACCCACTGTCATATCTAATAAAATTACTCCCCACAAATAGACAGGATCTGTGTACACCTTCACCTGTACTTAAGATTAACTTAAAATCAGGAGTCCTTAATCCGCAGACCTTGCCGTCGTTCATCCAAGGTTCCTGAATAAGAACAATATCTGCACCTCCTTGCGTCAAGAGGTGTATCAGAGCTGCGGATGCAGTTTTAGAGTGGTGGAGGTTAATTTGAAGAAACTGAAGTACTATCAGTACTTTTCAGAGTTTGTGAGCAGCTTCTCACAAACTTCCTCGTTCGAACCTGTGATGAAAAGCCCTCCACGCGCTAGTCTCTTCCTGACACACATCTGGTACTTGCGGCAAGTTCCTCTCCCCTTCAGAGATCGCATTAGTGTTCTCCGATGCGGTATGTATCGGTTGGCATCCCTTGCCACTATTTTAGACCTTCAGTCGGATATGGCTGAATCTATAAGACAGTAGGCCCCAGGATTCGACTAGGCACGGGAGGGACTCGGCATTTAGAATAAATACCGTATATCTTCGAGCCCCATCGACCTCATCCAATCGACCAACCTTCCAGTTGTGAGTTGGAAGGTTTGAATTACACTCCATGAGCCTACGAATAGTGGATTTCGCATCCTTAGGGATCGTTGGGATCCAAGCATGCACCCTAGGTCAGGTCGGGATGTCCTCTTCTTGACGACATCAGAGCTGCGCGATAGCACTCAACAAAGCGCTTGTCTCCAAAGGCGATGAGCTTAACTCGACCCTGGAACCAGCCTAAATCGCTACAGACAGAAGTTGGCCCAGGCATCTCCTTGAGGACTTAGGAGTATACCGAATACAGCGTTTTCGACGTGACTCCACTTGTCCCTGGGAATTACAGCCAGCACCAGGCTGTCCCTGACAACATTAGCAAAGGACTTTGGACCAGTGGTACCGGTGATCAATTTGGACGTTTTGGATACCTGCACGTCATCAGGCGATCGCAGCCTCTTCTCGAGAAACTTCACAGCAGGCGAGGCATCCTGTTTATCAGAAATGTCCCGTGCCATTTCAGAGATTTCAGCCTTGCGGTCTGTGTACTCGGATCAACTTTGTCAGATCTCTCAAGCATTCTGAGAGCAAGAACGAAGTCTAAGGCAAATTCCCAGCGTTGGAAGAGATCGGATCACTGAGCCTGTTAACAGGCCCAGTATCCTTATTGTCCATTGTCGCATCCGTATTGTTTCCTGTATCGTTTCCAAGGATGTGTGCCATTGTCTGTATTTGTGTAGTTTTTTTGTGTATGTTTCGAGTTGTTTTTATTGTTATTTTTTTTTTCTTTCAGTTTGGTCCTACGAGTTACCACTACACTAGTTACTAGTTACAGTAGGTCCATTACGTCATAGCTTCCATTAACGCAATAAGGACTTTTATACTATACTAAGGCGTCCAGGTATCAGCAAGGATCGCTTTCTAATACAGTCGGCTGACTGCAAACTTTAATGCCCTGAGCACGGGTGGCATAACATTCAGAGACTCAGGGGGGTTTGTTTTTAGTATAACCACTACTTTAATGTACCATCAAATACATGAGAGGGAGCTCTAGAGAGATGGAGAGACCCGCTTATGGTAAATGATGATAAACTATATATGCTATATAGGTCTTGGGCGAGGCATGGGATTTGGTTTACCTCGATGACCGGATAGCAATTCTGGGTAACCTTTGGTTGTATTACATTCCATAATAGAAAAGTAATACCTAAGCCCCTGCATCGCGACAAGATTATTACCCTTGGCAGAGGTTGAGATTGCTACGTATTTTGACAAATCAATAAATGTGTGTACAAAAAGTAGGTCATTATAAACAATCGCTAAATTATGCATATATCTGTAACTCACAATGGGTCGTCCAAAATAAATTAAAATTAAAAAGACCGTCAAAACACAAATATGGTGCAAATTTGAGAGTACTGCAATTTATGGAAATATGTCTTATACAAAAACACCAAAACTTTAGAAACCTTTCCAAGTTTAATATTCCATTTCCGAGTTACGCACGTGGTAATAGAACTTGTTACAAGTCCAAAATTTTATTATTTTTGACAATTACATTATACCAAACATTATACCAAAAGCTTATGCGATGTTTTATTTTATTCGTAGAAATATGTATAAATTCTCTGATTCTTATACAAAAAATGTTTTGTTCTCTGCTTTTGTACGTTCCAAACTCGAGTATGCATCGGTTATTTGGAATCCTGTTGCATCAATTCATTCTATGCGGATTGAAAAAGTACAGAAAGTGTTTTTAAGGTATGCCTTGTCGTCACTTAACCTTACTTCTCCTTTACCGTCCTATGAAAGGCGCTGTGCATTCATTTCGTTGCAAACTTTGGAGGCCAGAAGGAACATAACGTCTGTTATGTTTCTTCATGCCGTTGTTTCGGGATATATTGATTGTTCAGATCTACTTGCACTCATACGCTTTAATGCTCCATCTCGCTCTCTCCGTCATATGTATACTTTTAATATTGTTATGCATTCGTCTAATTATATTTGCAATGAGCCCATTAACAGGTCAATGATTTTGTTTAATAGATTCTGCAACAACATTGACCTTTGCCTGCCTCATAATGTCTTTAGGCAATTAGTATGTAATTTATTAAATTAGTTAAGTTATTTACTTTATTTTTGTTAATTAGTTATATAAGATATTTGCTGGTCTGTAAGGATATAATCCATAGACTAAAATAAACAAATGAAATGAAAAAAATGAAATTAAGCGCACTATTTTCCCAGTTATACCCGGATTTATGTATGTTCCAGAGTATTTTTCATATCGTGTTTCTAGTTTAGCTATTGAAAGATCCATTCTCGAGATATGGATATTTTTTATTTTTTTAATATTTTGAAATAAAAAAATGAGTATATCCCATAATCCAATTTGACGATATGCATAGGAAATTTTATCAAGATTCCTAAATTCTTGTTTAATATATCTAGTACTCCAATTGTACTTTCCTGCATTGACTAGCACTGATAATACCAGTATAATTGTTTTTCTTGAAACGACTACTGCTGCCGACTTTAATCTGAGAGTTTGTCAATTTGCCATAGTCGAAAACTAAGCATTTTTTTTATTATTTTCAACCACTTTCGTAGTTTCAGTTAGGGTATTTCAGAAATGGAATACCTGATTGACATAATAACTTTGTCGAAATAATTGTGAGAATTCGACGTTGTTTTGATTTTCTGACCGATCCACCGGACCGATAGTAAGGCCAAGAACCTGCATTCTAAACACAGTTCCCTTTATACTATTTTACGATTTTGAAATATGAGTTGTAAAATGCACTAAAATGTTGCTTCTCTATGAAATATAAAAATTTTAATTACTATATAATGCACAAGTACTTGTTTATGTACTTATTTCCATACGAAGTTGTCTCTAAATGTCACAAAACTATAAGTATATAATCGTAGTTAACATTATTTGCTGAATTTCTATTGCATTCATTTTGTAATAAAAATAAACAACCTTTAATAAACAGCTTTTCATATCGTTGTTTATCCAATAGTAAAATTATGTGAATATAATTTTTAATGGTTAAATTAATTTTTTCATTTTGCTGTTTCAATTGGTGAGATGATGTTCTAATAGATAAAAATATGAATTTTAGAAAATACTGCTATAACAAGTGTTGGCACCTTTAATAATACACACAAATACTACATATTTCTTCACTACCTACGCATGTTAATATTTAATTTTTATTTAAAGATATTTTCGATACAATTTCTCCCTCAAAACTTTGTTATTAAGTCATAACCGCAAGCTTGCTTTCAAGTAAAACAACAACTATCTGTGATAACTTAATTGTTTGAAAACCCGTGGCAACCTTGTTTGTAGAATATCGGAAAAATGTAAATGTGAAAACAATCACATCTTATTTCTAGAATTAGGAAAATAGCTTAACTTTCTGGATAACATTTTGTTAGTGGGGACTAATAAATCACCACTAAGAATTAATTTATGTGTTTTGAAAAATTTTCCGGGAAACCCAACCAAGCATTCTGTTGTCGTTCGCTTTTTTTTGCTGTGACCAAGTTTGGATATTTAAACGAATAGATTTCGATAATTCACGGCAGTTATGTTGTTTCATTTTTTTTTATTAATTTTTCCTGTTTTCCAATTTTCCTCACAAATTAACATATCAAGTTATTGCGTCGAGTATTTATAAAAATGGACCAACTAAAAAATGAATTCTAAGTTTAAATTCTGTTTTATCTCTGACCGAAGATGATTTTCCACTCTATATCATCTTTCATTTAATTTGTCCAATTTTAGTCATGGAATAATGCTTGAGTCGATACTATATTGTTAATAGCCTGATCAATTACAGTTTTAGAGGTATTAGTTTTGAAGTAAAGGGATGCTAAGAGAGGCAAACGAGAACAGATTCACAAGTAATGTTATGCTTCAATAAATTTTAAAATATGGGGACTTTCACAACGTTTGGGACTTACTGCCTATCTATCACTAATTGTATTAAGTTGCTATCGCATTACTATGACTTGGTAAACTCCTGAGGCATTAGGAATATCCATTCAGAATTGTAAATCAATAAGTCGTTTGTGTAAAATTCGGTATTTTATTATATAAGCCGTATTCATTTAAACAATATCATTGTTTTAGTTTTTGAATTACATGACTTCATAACACAACAATAAATTCATTATTGTTTCTTACACAATGAAGTCCGTCCGTGCGTCTAAGGCTTAAATAAATAAAGCTTCAGCAGCATCGTACAGACATTTCATAAATAATAAGTTCATAAGGAATGTGACTATCTAAATACTATCAGTTGAATTAAGCGGTGCAAAATATTGCGGTTGGCTTGGTATAATGTGAGGTTAATTTGGTATTTATATTTATATTCAAATATTTCAATTATATTCAATTACATTGCCAAATCACAATGAGTTTAAAGCGTTTCTTACGAGAGTAATTATAGAATAGGCCCATTTTTCCAATATCACAAAATTATTTTATGCTGTAAAAAGTCTTATGATTTGTCAAATTATTAGTAAATCCAAGGTGCCGATTACAAATTGTAAGTGTGAAAGTTTTTTTTTGCCAAATTTATAATTTTGTAAGAGAGATGCCGGGAAGAATGTACCCAATTTATCAATTTTTAATCGCAAACTAAGACTTGTGAAAGAGTTAAGCATCGGTGAAGATTTACCCGAGTGAACACGATAATGAGACATGGGAGCCAAATAGGCGATCATGGCTCAATCCAACGGGTTATCCGTTTTTCGATTTCAAAAGTGAAGTTAAATAAAACACACGTAAAGCTTTTATTTCGAAGAAATTTTTATTTCATTATAATGCTTGGACTTTGCTATGTACGAAGTAAAGGGTTATCCATTTAATGGTTGCAAAACCGCTAGTCTGCCAACTGTCATTTGAAGTGTTATTTATTTAATGAAAGGTTTGCCATTTACGAATATGAACGCCTGAAAATAGTTAAAACCTACTACAAAAGTGGTGATTTAAACGTGGGCCCTTTTCGTGCATCACGGGGTAATTATGATCCTCATAATCGAACTACTGTGCAAGGAATTGGCAAGATAATAAAGAAATTTGCAGAGACTAGAAGCGTTAGAGATGTAGTCAGGTCTGTGCATCACCGCAACGTACGCGCTGGCGAAAATATCGCTTCTTTAGTGAAAGTGCGGCGGATAATCCGAATTTCAATTTAGAGCGCTATGGCCGCGTGAAAACTGACATTTTTTGGCTTGCAATAGAAGATTATGAACTGGACGATGTGTGGTTTGAACAAAACGGTGCCAGAAGCTACACAACATGTTTATATGGACAATCCCCTAAAGTTGGAGCATTTGAAAATCAACATTCGTCAAGTTATCGCCGAGATACCGTTGGAAATATTTGAAAAAGTGATCGAAAACTACCCCAAAAGTATCCACTGCTGCAACCAATCTTAAGACGGTCATATATTCATGAAGTTTATTGAGTCTTTGTAATTTGCAGGCACGATAACTGCTTTAAGTCTTTACAAAACTTCGTAAAACATAACCTTATATGTAAGAGTAAATGAGCTGTATCGGTTCGCCTCTTCTGCCACTTCCCACAAAAACTGACAATTATTTCAAATTCAGTTTCTCCCCTGTAACTTCTAGTTGATAAACAGCATGAATGTAACTTACAATTCGCAAAGATCGATCGTATAACTACGTTCGTTCTGTTATTTCCTAGTAGTGCTGCCAACTTAGCTTTTCGCTAGATTTTGGTTTTCTCAACCTATTTTACCTATTCAACCTATATTTAATCTTTTTTTAGGCTTTTTACAGAAATTTTTGATATCTTTTTTTTTTTGTCTTTTTTCGCTAAATATGTTATTGACATTTATTTTTTCGGTATAAAGAAAGTCTAAAATAACTCTACTAAAAACTACTACAGTAACATTCAACTTAAAGAACCCCGATGTGAATACGAAAAATTCTTGCGGCGCTGAAAAATGGCTTCGCGAAGGAATTAAAGAATTTCGGCTTTCAGAATACCAGTTTTCGAGCCATTGCGCTCGGATATATGTAGGTGAAATAGCTTGGAGAACTTTTTGCGAAGTAGGAAAGTATAAGGTATTTAAACAAAATCTTGAAACATTGTAATTTTTGTGTAGAAAAGGAATATTTCAAAATCTCCATTTGAACTATAATCGAATTTTAATGTTAAACAAAAAAATATATATTAAAAAATTAAAAAAAAATGATTCTATTACCGTAAAAGTGGTACTAAAACCTAATTGCTGTATAAACCCTTATTAAATAATCGGTTTCTTTTTAAACCTGTTGTGCTTGGGTCTTCCCTACTGAGTAAAAATTAATGAAAACTTGATACATTCACTAATGAAATATCAATAATAAGAAAAATATCAGGAGATAAAATTCACACAATATCTTCGACTTGTTGATCAATGTTTTGAGGCAAAATCAGATTTTGAATTCAGATTACGTTAGTATTTTAACAGATTCCATATCCGGAAACAATTTTAATCCATACATAATCAAATCATATATGGGGTTTGATGAAATGTGTTCATCAGGAAAAACGAACATTTCTTATTTGAATTTTTTATTTATTTAATGATTATATTGTAATAGAAACTTAAAAAAGTCCAACAGTTTTTATTTCCGTGAATGAAATCACGTAAAGTGAAAATATTTTAACTCATCTAGCCAAACGTGGACCGGTCTGTACTGTAAATTTTTGTAATAATTTAGATAAGATCGGTTTGGTTAAGAATATTCAAATCAATGGTGCGCTTTGTATGAAAAAAAAAAATATCCGATACAAGTACACATTTCATTATTCGAAATGAACCAGAATATAATTCTTGTTATTTTTATGACTTCAAGAAAATTATTTCACAAATATTAAAATATAATTTTGATCTTTAAACATATTAACCAAAATATATAACCTGTTAATTAAAAGTGACGCTTTAGAAAACGTGTCACACGAACTTGCTCATAAAAATTGTTTTTATCAGTTTGGAAACTATAAATAATAATGTTTGCCATTCTATCTTAAGCTAATTCTTTATTGCTTGACCAACAAGCTTCATTTAGTCTTGTCCAGTCCATCTGATCCTCACAAACTGCAGCATGTCGTATTTTAAAAACAAGATGACAGATAAAAATGCTAATTTGTGACAAAGTGTAAAATTATGTACAACACGTTATCTATTAATCAGAAGGTATTTTCGAAATTAAAACATTTTAAAAATGACTTTGTTGCAATAATGACCAATTCACTGACTACCGACCGGATATGAACCGAGAATATCGAAACAAACATTCTTGGTCGTACCGTTATAAAAATGCGTTTTAAATTTACTTAATACTGTGATCTGCCAATTTGTTGCCTTCGCACAATTAAAATGTAAAGATGATAAGTAATTTTCTTACTGGTTCAGACAACACTGACAGATTGGATCATCTCAGTTTGGTATTGGCTTAAAACAAGACACAAATATATTATGTTTGATTGGTAAGAAAGTATTTTCATCAATAGTTGACAATAGATCTCAGAATTATGATCTAATTCCTTAGAGACAGTTCAAAATTAATCACCTCCGCAAAATTCCACCAAATTGATAAAATAACATTTTGAAAATGAAGCGCGTTCATCTTACTTTGACCATGATCTCTTTCGCTTGACTTTGTTATAAAGTAGCTCATGCGTAAACCAAATATTAAGTTTTTAGCGAGTCCATGCCGTTTTAAATGGGTTTTAGTTGTCATACGCGTCTCTTCCGACTCTATGCAACTTCCCGAACAGAAACCTGCCCATCCGAATCGATAACGGCATGCATATCCACAACGCAATTTAAGAGTAAACTGCAATACGAATTGCACTTTATAACTTTACAACTATTTCCTCACATCACGGATAATATTTTATCCAATATCCATCCGATATCCAAGATATCGGTTCCAAATAACATACCACGGTATCTATGCTCAATTCACCGCGAAATGTATTTCTTAACTGAAAACATCTCAAAAGCTTTACGAAAGTAACGTTGGTTTAGTAATATGGTTAAAAACATATGACCTTGTTGGGACTTAAGGGACTAAATTCTTATGGGTCGATCAAGGCATACAACGTACAAATGCATCATATTGCAGCTGCGCAGATGGTAATTGACATAACTTTCCGGTTACTGAAACAAAAATCAGTGAATAATGTGCGAATTTACAAATCTAAGCGAACAATTTTACGCCAAGAATTCATTGGCTTCAACTCGATCATGTTAATATTTCAAAAATTACAAATCGGTAATCTTTCTCGTTTGCATAGTTTTCAAGTTAACCCTAGTAATGTTTTCCGCGAATATATTCGTATGTACTTTCATCTGGAGCAATGAAGTTGCTTATAGATATAGGGTGATTTTTTAAGATTTAAGTTTTTCAGGTTGGCAAGACTGTCATCTGTCAAAGTGAAAATTATACAGTATACTCCGTCATTTCAAAATTCGTGCTCTGTAACAAATGTGCATCATAATCATAATCAAACTGCTGAATCAAAAATTCGAGCTGTTATTTCCAAATTTCGCACTAAATTTACTTTGTTGGACATGAAACCATCGACTCGCATGCGTAAAGTGCGTACCGAAGAAAATATTGTAGTCGTAGCGATGACGATCGTGAAATGTCAATTCGTCGCCGTTCTCAGCGATTGGGCATGTGTATCTCAACCACAAGAAAATTTTTTTTTTTTGCTCCAATTGGCTGAGTTGAACTTGGTTGACATGTGGTTTCACCAGGACGTTGCAACATGGCACACTGCTCGTGAAACAATGGATATGTTGAGGGATGAATTTGGTGAGCAGCTTATCTCTCGATTTGGCCCTGTGAGTTAACCTCCAAGATCTTGCGATTTAACGCCTCTTGATTATTTCTTATGGGGTTACGTCAAGTCGTTAGTCGTTAGTGTGGACAAGCCGAACATTATTGAAGCCTCACAGGATAATATAACACGCGTTATTCCGAAATGCTCGAAAAGTGACGAAAAATTGGACCTTCCAAATGGATAATGGACGGAGCCGCCAACAACATTTACATGAAATTATCTTTAAAAATTAAATGGCAAAGACTAATTTACCGATTCCAATGAAAAATTTTAATATATGACGCAAATTTGAGTGTTTTATTCGATTTAAAAAAAAAAACTACGACTAAAAACTCACCCTTTATTACTTAATATGGCAAAAATAACCACCAAATAATAACCATAAGGAAGCATCTAAATCACCAGAAATCTTTTAATCCAGTGCGTTTCATGACGTTTTTAGTTGATTGAGATACATCCGACTGTCTGACTGGTTGCTCGACATAATAACTGTCGTAAATCTTTTGGAACTCCTTAAAACTCTACACAGTCTAAATGGGTTATATCAACCCAACTTCTCTATTGCCTCCGATACAAATTGGCCAGTTTTCTATGTCTTGAGGTCCTTAAATCATAAAGACGGTAGGTCATTGTAATGCCCTGTGTAATATAATGCCGATTTTCTAAAATTCAATCTTTTCCTGTAAGTTCTAGCTACTAGGCTGCAGCAAAATAGATTTTCGATCATTATATTGGTCTATAATAGTTGGTAAAACATAAGAAACGTATCATCTGTTACTTCTCACACAAATCCAACTTAACTCATGTATTTTCATTTTCCAAGCAGTTGTACGGAATTGGAGCACATCACGCCTTTAAAAAACTTAAATGTGAGAATGAAAAGGAACGGCATTGCCTTGATTCTTCTAGCAAACTCCCATCCAACTTGAGTGATTTATTTATCGAAAATTAATTTTTTCCTTGTTTGTATCTCCTCCACAAATTGAATAATTTAATACATATATGTATATACCTATACATAGATTCACATCATTTCTTCGATTGCACCAAATTCAGTGTTATTTAGCAAACATCAGGCATTTTGTAAACTTACTTCTGCGAATGAAAATGGAACACACTGCCACGCCTCTTAGGATAGTACACTTACAAATTGACATGAAAATGACAAATTGAGTTGAAAATCAAACATCATCAAAACCCGGCAGATAAAACAGTAATCAGTACTAAATGTACTTCTACTCTTTGATCTGGAACATTAAAAAGTTTTGAAATTTAAATTTATATTACATCAATCTAAATTCTTAATGGAAAAAGTTGCACATTGTTTGCTATTAAATTAAAAATTAAACAACAGTAACGAATTTTTCATATTTTTCTGAGTAGTACTTTATTTTGGAAAACTCTTTGGCAATTAAAATAAATTTTGAAACAAATATGCCCAATTTCGATAACATACAAACTATTTAAAAATGTTAAACCTAAGCATTCTATCCAACCGCTGGCGTGTTTATTACCTATAGATCCCCATAAAAGTCGAATTGCTTGTTAAAGCAAAGGCTAAAATTTGGTACAAAAATAGGTCATATTAATGGGCAGTTATCCACCTCAAGATGACTAAACATTTATGCAAATTTTTTGAACAATCGTACCATTTATTCATTAACTATAAGCAGTTAATTGCCACAAAATATGCCACTCTAATCCGCAACAATTTATAGGGAAATGTTTTAATTCCCCATACGTTAATTAAAAACACTGTGTACCACCGTAGAACATCTCACGAAGGAACCACTCTAATTTATATGCATTTGTAAAGGACCGCCTTAATTATGGACGTACCGAAAACACGATTTTATAATGAAAAATTATATAAATCGACATACGAGTACTCGTATTTACGAATAATGGAGTGCAGACTTTAACCTCCCTCCACTAGCATTCCCAGGTCATATCAAACTATCTTGTTAATCAACGCAGTTAAACTGAGTTACGCACATTTTCATCTGACATTCATTTGCCATGTTACAAAAGTGGTGGCAGAAAGGGCCGTGGTAAAGCACACGAATCTTTTAAATATTGCTCTATGACCTACTTAAGTCCTCCACCTAAAAATTATAGATGAACTATTGATTCTTTCTACATTTGATCAATTTCAACCTGTGTCGAGATCTGAGAAGTATATCCATGATTTTTCGAGAGTCAAGATTCTTTGAAGAAATATAGACGCTGGAGACGGTGAAAGTCTTCTGCGAAGTAAGAACCGCAAAGAATACTAAACAATTGTTGAGCCATAGAATACCATCACGTTATTTCTATGATAAAAATTGCGTGAAATGAAATTTTAAAACGCAGTTTTTAAAATGTACGAAAAACTTCGAAACAACTTATAAAATACCTATTTTACCGAGGATTCACACTGCCTTGCGGACACGTCAGAAATTGTCAGAACATTCTACCTAAAACAGAAGATTAAAAGGACAGTGTCTGGAGTATTTGCTCATTCGTTTCTCAGTGTGATGTGGTTCATAGACTGGGTCTAAAAATATCAGGTGGTTCGGCAATATATATATATATATATATTATATCATTTTTTATATGTTATTGCATTATATACCTATATATGTTATTATATATATATACATATATTATATAATATATAATATACCTATATATACTCGTATATTGCTACTAAGAATGACGTTATCATATGTTATATTAGGTCTATATTGGAAAAAGTACGTGGCACCGCCCACATCACTTAATATTTTGAACGGCCGTATTTCATGAACTATTGGAGGTACGGATGTGAAATTTGACACGTACACTGCTGGTGTTGAAAGAAATATGCCCGAATAAAAAGTGCGCGGCGCCATATCCCTCACAAAAAGAATTGTAAATTATTATCAATCTCATGCTATCTATATGTATATATAGGTACATAATATTGAGTGTTGGTGTGTCTGTATATTTGTGTCTTTGTTCCGAATACTTTGAATAACTATACCCAACGAGCTATTGGTGGTATGAATGCTACTAACATAAAAGAAAATATGCTGGGGTAGGAAGTGGGCGTTGCCCAGCCCCTTTTTAAAAAATTTGTTTTACCTTTCAGAGTCGTGGGAATTTAAACAGTCACTACCAATGACTAAATTGTCATATATTATTATCATAATTATGCAGTAATACTTGAGGACGTTGGGTGAAGGTGTATGAAGATTAGTTCACCTGACTTCAATTTCGGTTCTGGTTCTCGTATCAAAGGAAATATGATCCAATCCGTATAGTGTAGTAACTTTTCAATATTTTCAAATTCTAAGGAAAGCAGGTGGCTAATGATTGTGAAGCGTGGATGGAACCTGCAAGGAAACCAACATTGTTGACAGTGACAGTATTGATGACTTAAAGTTTTTGATGATGATTGTGAGGTCGATGCCGAGGTATGTAAGCAAAACGCAAAAAAAGTAACTAAAACACCGCGTAATTTCCATTTTAGTGATGTGCAATTTATTACACAGTTGCAGAACCACCAACATATACCGGAATTTAAAAAAATGCAGTTGGTGCAATTGTTTAAATGGACCGTTTCAATAATTTGTAAATATTGCCAAACACCAAATCATCTTTTGATGCGAGTATTAAAATATGCTCATGGGAAAAAGCTAACTTTAAAAAAACAGAAAAAATATATTATTTAAAAAAATAATGCATCTGAAACCCTGCAAAAATTTCGTTTCATTTGAATACCAGCAGTTCGGGGATTATATTTGCAAATATATTTGGTAATTTTATGAGACTGAGCCGGCAAGAAACCAACAGTATATGCGCAAAAGATTAGTGTCATTGATCGTTTAAAATGTCAGCAAGATAAAACGATCAAATATATTACAAGATATTTACACCAACTGATCCCATTAGCATTTCGCTTCTTAAACCAACTGGAAATCTAGTAGACAGCTAAAGACAATTTCTTTTATTATAGCTACGGCTATTCTTTAGGAATCCGCACATATCCTACTAATCAATCGCCAAAGAGGAAACACATTTCTCGGTGTAGTAGGAAGTGGAACTGGACATTTTAAAACGGCGGGTTGCCTCAGACATACGCCAATAATCTTAATATCCAAAACCTTATTGCTCACCACTAATATTGATTTTACGAAATAACATTAACACGAATAACACTAAAACGAGCAGCATCCAACACAAGACTTAGTCTTAACTGATGATATTCTATATTTACAAAGGGGTAGTGATGAAAAGGTGAAAGAATTTGCTGAACATCTGGAAGAAGTATTTACTCCTAACGATTCAATCTCTCGTGTGAATCCAACGATCATTAGCCCAATGGTCACAAATCCAATGAAAATAAGTCTATCTCTCTTAAAGAAAAATGTTCTCTCGTTGAAAATGAATAAATCTCCTGGACACGATAAAATAACAGCGAAAATGATTTCAGAACTCCCCCACAATATCCTCAAACTAGTTTTATTTATATTTATTGCTTCGAATTGGATACTTTCCTCGATCATGGAAGCTGTCTGAAATAATAATGATCCCAAAACCTGGAAAGGAACTGTCACAAATTACATCCTATCGACCCATAAGTTTACTCTCTATTTTATCCAAACTGTTTGAAAAGATCTTTCTCCAAATTTTGTACCCCTATATTGAAGCAAACCATGTAATACCCACGCACCAGTTTGGGTTTCGCAAGGGTCATGGAACGACAGAACAAGTACACCGTATAGCAACCCAGATCAGTAAAACATTCGAAGAGCGGAAATATTGCTCAGCTCTCTTTATAGACATCTCCCAAGCCTTTGATAAAGTGTGGCATGAAGGCCTTATTCACAAAATAGTCTCTTTTCTACCGGCAAATACCCACAAGCTCCTGGAGAGCTATCTAAAGGATCGAACTTTTGTACTAAAATCGAAAGACTCTGTTTCAACTCAAAGAAAAGTTTCAGCAGGA